>JAJPUD010011398.1:14611-52792 GCA_023553655.1 Myrmecobius fasciatus | reverse complement strand
TCTTTCTCTCCTTCTCTCTTTCTTTCTCTCTTTCTTTCTCTCTTTCTTTCTTTCTTCTTCTTCTTCTTATTGTTTGTTTGTTTTTATTTGTAATCAGGGAGCCAAAGAAGTGCTTAAGTGCATCTATCTTCCTCTAGTGAAGGAGACTTCTTGACCTGTGCTACTTCATCTCTGATCTAGATTGTTTGCTAGTGCTAAGTTTGGTTGTTACATAGTTTTCCTAGCAAGAGTTCTCCATATTAATGAAGTCATAGTGCTGGTGGTTTAAAAAAATAAATTGAAACAATCCCTCAATTGTTTCATTAGAAAATTTAAGTGCTGTGTTTTTTTTTCACTTTATTGTTATGACTGCAAAAGATACAGGAATTAGAAGAATATGAAAAAGAGGATTCTGTTAAATGTTTTGAGGCCATAAATTTGTACCATGATTTTACTGAAAATCCAAGGTCCTTTTTATCCTTGGAATGTTCTCTTAGTCAATAAACATTTATTAAGTGCCTACTATGTGCTTAATTAATGGACATAGTGCCCAGACCTGGAGTCTGGAAGACCTCAATTCAAATTTAGCCTCCAACACTTGACTGTGTGATCTGAGAATAACCTTCATAACCTGGTTTACCTTATTTTCTGTCAAGAAAACAAAATAAAAACCAAACCACTGTACCGAATAGCTTGGCTGGTTGGCCTTATGTTAAACTTGGGGATACAAATGCAAAAAAGAACCGTTAAGGGAAGCTGCTGGAGAAGGGGAGAGAGAATAATGTTCCTCATTATTATTATTATTGTTATTATTATTATTTTTTTTTGTGGGGAGGACTGTGGAGACTGAGTGTGGATTTATAAATTTACAGGAAAAGTCAGATCAAAAAGGAGAAAAAATGAAAAAGAAAACAAAATGAAAGCAAACAACAATCAAAAAGTGAAAATGCTATATTGTGGTCCACACTTAGTCTCCACAGTCCTCTCTCTGGCTGTAGATTGCTCTCTTCATCATAAAATCATTGGAACTGGTTTGAAGCATTTCATTGTTGCAGAGAGCCATGTCCATCAGAATTGATCGTCATGTAATATTGTTGTTGCTGTATATGATGATCTCCTGGTTCTGCTCATTTCACTTAGTATCAGTTCGTGTAGGTCTCTCCAGGCCTCTCTGAAATCATCCTGCTGGTCAGTAATATTCCGTGACATTCATATACCATAATTTATTCAGCCACTCTCCAATTGATGGGCATCCATTCAGTTTCCAGTTTCTAGCCACTACAAAAAGGGCTGCCACAAACATTTTTGTTTCCCTTTTCCTTTTTTATGATCTCTGATCTCTTTGGGATACAGGCCCAATAGAAACACTGCTGGGTCAAAGGGTATGCACAGTTTGATAGCCCTGGTAGAGGTCAGAGGTTAACTAGGCTGTAAGAGAGTGCAATAAAGTTTCTCCCAGGAGGCTGGGCCTGGGGGGGGAGAAAGTTGGAGTGGCTGCTCAGAGAAGCTGCGGCCGCTAAACCCATAGTGAGACTGTCCTGCGGCGCAGAGCAGAGACCCCATGCGGCCCTGGACATGAACAAGCTGAGTGGCGGGCAGAGGACTCGGGTGGAAGGGGGCCAGCTGGGGGGTGAGGAGTGGACTCCTCATGGAAGCTTTGTCAACAAGCCAACTCGGGGTTGGTTGCATCCCAACAAAAAGGCCATGGGACTTGGGGTTTCCTACCTTCTTCAGTACAGTGGCTGTGTGGAGGTCCTCCAGTCAATGTGGGCTTTGGATTTCAGTACTTGTACCCAGGTCACTAGAGAAGCCATCAGTCTGGTGTGTGAGGCTGTGCCGGGGGCCAAGGGGGCTTCATGGAGGAGAAAACCCTGTAGCCTTCACTCAGCTCCATACTGGGGAGGAGCAATCTAAAGTTTGCTGGCATGCCCATTACCCTAACTGTTTCTACCAGCAGCCTCAACCTCATGGCTGCAGACTGTAAACAGATCATTGCCAATCACCACATGCAATCAATCTCATTTGAATCCCATGGAGATCCGGATACTGGGGAACATGTTGACTATGTTGCCAAAGATCCTGTCAATCAGAAAGCTTGCCACATCCTGGAGTGTCCAGAAGGACTAGCACAGGATGTCATCAGCACCATTGTCCAGGCCTTTGAGCTGTGCTTCAAACAGTACCTCAGGAACCCACCCAAGTTTGTCACTCCCCACGACAGCATGGCTGGCTTCGACGGCTCGACTTGGGATGAGGAGGAAGAGAAGACCCTGACCATCAGTACTACAATGACTTCCCAAGGAAGGAGTCCCCTCTTGGGGGAGTGGTAGACATGAGACTTCCTCGTCTGACCCCCCCCCCCAGCACTCACGCCGCCAGCCACCTAGGAGGAACTTTGACCATTGGACAGATTGCTGGCAGTGACTATGAGTGCCTGAAACAGCTCTCTACTCCTGGGCCAGGGAGAGAACTATTTGATGATCCCTCCTATATCAATGTCCAGAACCTGGAAAAAGTCTGGCGAGGAGCTGGTGTTTCGTGTTTCTTCCAACCCTACTACCAATGGCAGTGCCCCACGTGACCTCTTTGACATGAAGCCATTTGTAGATGCACTTCAGGCCCCCCCCCACCTGCCCTTACAACAGCAATGGCGGAGCAGCTCCGAGGGGAACCTTGGTTCCATGGGAAGTTGAGTAGGCGAGAGGCTGAAGGGCAGCTGAGGCTCAATGAGGATTTTCTGGTTCCGGGAGAATACAACTACTCCAGGCCAGTACGTCCTTACTGGCCTGCAGAGTGGCCAGCCCAAACATTTGCTGCTTGTTGATCCTGAAGGCGTGGTTTGGACAAAGGATCACCGATTCCAGATTGCCAGTCACCTCATCGGCTACCACATGGACAATCACCTACCAATCATCTCTGCAGGGAGCAAGTTGTGTCTTCAGCAACCAGTAGAACGGAAGCTATAACTGACCTGATCCTGTTTCCAACCCTGTTTCAGCCTCTGGGACACTCCCTTTCACTTTTCTGGTCCCAATTCCAACAGTTTTCTGGGGGGAAATGTTTTGGTTGAAACACTCTGTGATATCTGTGATTGGCCTGGATCCTTGGGTTCAGGTCCTGGAGGAGGGATTAATCCTCTTCCTCCATGAGAGTATCAGTGCCCATGCCAGCCTCATGGCTCTCGGATCTAGGCAAGACCCCCTCACAAGAGAGAGGAATTTTAGGGACAATTCCAGTAGAACGGGATTTTTCTTCAAAGGGATAATAAAATTCTATCCCTTCTCCAGTGTTTAAAACATTGTGCCTTTGACCATGCGCCAGGCCCAAATAAGTTTTATGCAAAGTTTACCTGTGGGCTAGAAATGTTTGATACTCTTATCTGGAATCTCTGGAATCATGTTCTACCAGCCCTTCTTTAGCCTGGTTCCCCCAAACTGGGCTTAGAAGACAAGGGGCAGATGTGGTTGCTTGTCCTTCATCAAAGAGGATGTTCAGTTCTCAGAGCCTAGCCCAGAACCCCACTTCCTGGCCAGGGGGAGGTGAATGTCCAGTCCCTAATCCTCCCCTCTGCCACATACACAGAGTGCCTCCTGGCCAGGCCCCCCCTATTCCAGGGGTCTGTATATACATTTCATAAACATCCATTCCCCTTCCCCCCAGCATTGCATGCACATTGTCCTACTTTACAACCAAAGTGTAGCCCCTTGTAGCCTCTCCAACTCCTTTGGGTTAGATAGTGAATCCAGTGTTTGGTTCTTCTATACAGTCAACTCTCAATTTTCTGCATTAATTTGAGGGGTAATGGTTATCTATAGCTGTGGATAATTCCCATATAAATTTTAATTTAGTTTGGGAAATTTTAGGTTTTGCAACTGAATTATTTCCTAATTTTGTCTTGCTTGAGCACAAAAGTTATCTTTATACATATAGCATCTTTTTATTTTTTCAAAGACTTCATCTGTTATATCATTTTACCATCATGACAAGCCTGTGAAATAAGTAGCATAGGCATTATTATCTCCATTTTACAACTGAGAAAAAACTAAAGCCTAGGGGTTAGGTGATTGTTGAAAGCCACATAGCCAGTAAATGGCCAGGACTGAAAACCAGACCTCATCTTAGCCTAGGAAAAAGGCTGGAATTTAGCTTTGCTACAGATAAGCCTCAGAGAGAAGCATTTAAATCAATGAATTTATTGAGTACCTATTGCTAGACAGTGGGAGGAATACAGACGAGATAGAAGATACTCCTGTGGCATTGTGGTTAATGGAGAGTTGACTGTATCTTTATCTCTATCTTCCTCTCTCCTACCCTTATTTTGTTGGAATTGATTCACGGTTCTCACTTATACCAAAGGGAAATGTCATTAAAGATCATTATTTCTTTAAAATAAAACAGTTTGATAGCCCTTTGGGCATCCAAATTGCTGTCCAAAGTAGTTGGATTAGCTCACAACTCCACCAATAATGCATTAGTATCCCAGTTTCCCCACATTCCCTCTAACATTCATCATTATCTTTTCCTGTCATCCTAATCCGTCTGAGAGGTATGTGGTGGTAAATCTGAATTGTCTTAATTTGCATTTGCAGGAGAATATGGCACTGAATAAGTAGATTAATTTAGGTAGTATTGCCATTTTTATTACATTAGCTTGGCCTACCCATGAGCACTTGATATTTTTCCAATTGATTAGATCCGATTTTGTTTGGAAAGTGTTTTGTAATCTTGTTCATATGATTCCTGATATTGCTTTGGCAGGTAGACTCCTAAATATTTTATATTATCTACACTTATTTTAAATGGTATTTCTCTTTGTATCACTTGCTGCTGGACTTTGTGAGTAACATATAAAAATGCTGATGATTTATGTGGATTTATTTTGTATCCTATAACTTTGCTAAAGTTGTGAATTGGTTCTAGTAGTTTTTTAATTGATTATCTAGGATTCTCTAATTATATCATTATTTTATTTGCAAGGAGTGATAATTTGGTTTCCTCATTACCTACTCTAATTTCTTTAATTTCTTTTTCTTCTTTTACTGCCAAAGATAACATTTCTAATACAATATTAAATAGTAATGCTGATAGTGGGCAACCTTATTTTCACCCCTGTTTCACCCCTGATCTTATTGGGAATGGTTCTAGTTTGTCCTCATTACATATGATGCTTGCTGATGGTTTTAAGTAGATGCTATTGATCATTTTAAGAAAAATGCCATGTATTCCTATACTCTCTAGTGTTTTTTATAGGAATGGGTGTTGGATTTTATCAAATGCTTTTTCTGTATCTATTGAGATAATCATATGATTTTTGTTAGTTTGGTTATATAGTCAATTATGCTAATTATTTTCCTAATACTGAACCAGCCCTGCTTTCCTGCTATAAATCCTACTTGGTTATGATGTATTATCCTGGGGATGACTTTCTGTAATTTCCTTGCTAATATTTTATTTAAGATTTTTGCATCAATATTCACTGAGGAATTATTTTTTTCTCTGTTTTGACCTTACCTCATTTAGGTATCAGCACTAAATTTGTGGTGGACTCTTTCTTTCCCTATTTTTCCAAATAGTTTGCATAGTATTGGAATTAATTGTTCTTTAATTGTTTGGTAGAGTTCACATCTGACCTTGGATATTTTTTTTCTTAGGGAGTTGATTAATAGCTTGTTCAATTTCTTTTTCTAAAATGGGGCTATTTCAGTAATTTATTTCCTTCCTTGTTAATTTGGGCAATCTAAATTTTTGTAAATATTCATCCGTTTCAGTTAAATTGTCAGACTTGCTGCCATAGAGTTGGGCAAAGTAGCTGCTAATTATTACTCTAATTTACTCTTCATTGGTGGAAAGTTCACCCTTTTCATTTTTGATACTAACAATTTGATTTTTTTTCTTTCCTTTTTCTAATCAAATTAACTAAAAGTTTATCATTTTGTTGTTTTTTTCATTAAACCAACTCCGAGTTTTTTTATTAGTTCAATAGTTTTCTTACTTTTAATTTTATTAATCTCTTTTATTTTCAGAATTTCAAATTTGGTGTTTAATTGGGGGGGGCTTAATTTATTATTCTTCTGGCCTTTTTAGTTGCATGCCTAATTCATTGATCTTCTCTTTCTCTATGTTATGCGAGTAAACATCTAGAGATATAAAATTTCCCCTAAGAACTGCTTTGGCTGCATCCCACAAATTTTGATATGTTGTCTCATAATTGTCATTCTCTTGAATTAAGTTATCAATTGTGTCTGTGATTTGTTGTTTCACCTACTCATTCTTTAGGATTAGATTGTTTAGTTTCCAATTGATTTTTGTATATTTTTCCTGGCCCTTTATTACATGTAATTTTTATTACATCATGACCTAAAGATGCCTTTACTATTTCTTCCTTTCTGCATTTGATTTTGAGGTTTTTATGCTCTAATACATGGTTAATTTTTGTGTAGGTTTCATCATTTTGTAAAGAACAATAATATTCCATTACATTCATATACCATAATTTAGTCAATTCCCCAGATGATGGGAATCTTTTCAATTTCTAATTCTTTGCACCTACAAAAAAAGAGCTACTACAAATGTTTTTGTATATATGGATTCTTTCCCCTTTCTATCATCTCTTTGGGGTACAAGCCTTGCTTTTTTATTGAAAACTGATGCATGATATTAATGCAAGTCTTGGATCAGGTAGACTGAGATCTTGAGTTCTAAATGCTACTAAATGAAAATGGTTTCTGGATATGCACTGTACCTATTTCCTTATTGCTTTAAATAAATGATTTACATTTTGGGAAATTTGCTTGATGGACTTAAGTAATACATAGAATTGTCTGGAGATGTATGAAGTAACCACTAATGAATATTCTGTTTGTGAACCCATTAGTTTTTTGAAAAAATGTACCAGGTTGGAGGAAGGATAAAAATGTCTTGTGGAAAGCTTATCAAGCTAGAGACAATGGAAGTCTCTATTCCCAGTGAGTTGTTGTTTATTCTTCATTCTCGAAGTAGACATAACATTAAGTCATGATAATGCCATGACACACAAGTGAGTGAGATTTAAGTAAGGGAGTTTACTTTCAATGTGCAAAGTCACCAATCTCACTTTCTCATCTACAGCCATCTGGGTTCACTGGCAAGGTATAGATCAGGATGACTTGAGGTGGCCCCGGGATGCAGTGGGAAACCTTGGCCTTTTAAAATTCCTTAACAGGGCTTAACTTTGAGGCAGTGTCCAGGTAAGAAATGAGGCAGAGAATGGCCTCAATGGATCAAAATGGATCAAAAGCAAGAAAAAAAAATCAATCCAAGAGGGATTTTCTGACCAAATTTGAAATAATTACTATTTACATTTGAAAGGAAAGGAAAAATTGAAGAAGGGAAGAAAACAGAAGTGCTCTGTTACCCAACTGATCACTTCCAGTTGGGTCCCCAGAGAGCAACTTCTATTACTACTCATAGAAGCTGTTGTTTGTGCCTCCATCTCAAAGAATATGTGAGCAAGGGGGGGGTGATATAATGACATGCAATGAATTGGATTTAAATGAGGGGGGCTGCACAAAGTCATCAGCCTCCCCTTCTCGTCTACTACATCCTGGCATGATATAGATTGGGATGACTGGAGATAGTCTTGAATGGCCTTTATGATATAAGGTCTTAGTTTGACTGAGGCAATACCGAATTAGTGAGTAAGACAAGTTAAAATAGATACCCATAAAATAAAGGTAAGGAGTTGGAGCAGAATAGAATCTGCATTTGGCAGGAAGTAGAGTTCCAGGCCTAGAGTCAAGATCTGAGTTCAGTTATGTCCTCAAACCTGAGCTGTGCGATCATTGGCATGTCAATTAACCCTGTTTACCTCAGTTTCCTTATCTGTAAAATGAGCTAGATAAGGAAATGGCAACCCATTCCAGTGTCTTTGCCAAGAAAATCCAAAATAAAGTCATGAAAAGTCTGACATGACTGAAAAACAATAGCATCTATGTTCAAATGTTTTTAGAGGCAAACAGAGTTTAAAAAAAAAGTGTGCTGGGTTGAAATCCTGGCTCTGTCATTTATTGATTCATGCTGTATTATATTGCATTGGAGTCCTTAACATGATATGACACAAATCTCTTAACCTCTTTATGCTTCATTTTCTCATTTTAAAATGAGATAATTGGACTTGATAACATCAAAGATCCTATCCATCTCTAAATGTATGATCCTGAGTCTATGATATTTCCAAAATCTGGTTAGAAAGACTTTTCTTATCATGTCTTTTAGGAAAGGTGGGAACATTTTCCCTTTTTTTTTTCTCAAGTTAAGAAGATGAGTACTTAGATATCCAGTTCTAAGGGCTAGGGGCAGAAGAAGAAAAAGAAATGGTTAAAAAAATGAATAGGTAAAATTCATGGCATTCCATTAAGCTCCTAAGTTTTCTGATATAAATCCACAAAATTCTAGGTAAACTTGGAGGAAAAAGCCATTTATACAAAGTCCAGTAGCCATGCCTGTACATAAGGATACATTAAAAATTCCAGCTCCATCTGATGGTTGGACATGGTGTAAATTAGCCAGATTTATTCATAGTAGATGGTCTAACAAAAAAAAAAAAACAAGAGAAACATTTGTAATACGTAAGTAATTTAAACAGTATGTTTTACCTTATTAAGTAATAGTCATTTGTACTGAAAGTGAAAAAAAGTGCCACAGTGCTTATTTTTAAATGGAATAGGACAAAATGTACTCCTGGTAGAAAAGGTCATGATTGGATTTTCTACCAAGGAAAACAGTTATTCCTCTCCAAGTAAAATGACCTTTGGCATAGGAAGAATGATCAACAGGGAACTGGAAACTAAGAGGAAAAAAAAAGATAGCAGTAAGCTATTTCCAGTGATTTCATGACATTAGACCTAAATAACAATAATATTATTGCTGGTATTTATGTAATGCTGTAAGGATTTGCAAAACATTTTACAAATTTTATCATATTTCATCCTCACAACAACCCCGAGAAATAGATTCTTTTACCCTCATTAAACAGATAAGGAAACTGAAACAATTAGAAGTCACATGATTTGCTCAGGGTCAAAAGATTAAATTTCTGAAGCCAAATATGAACTCAGTTCTTTCTGACTCCAAGTGCAGGGCTCAATAGACTGTGTCCTTTTTCATATTGTGACTATCTTGAATGAAGTTTTGATATATCATGGATCACCATAAGAAATTAAATGGGAATTATTTGGGAATTTTGTGGAAGCAGCGGATGATATATGAAGGCCAGGAGGGAACACAGAGCTTATGACCAAATACTTTAACCAAATTTTACAATAAGGTACTGTAAGCACCTCATCAAAGAAAAAGAAAAAAAAATATATTAGACTTCTCGAGTACAGTGAGAAGGCCACAATATTTTATATGGATTTTCTAGATCACAGGAATGCTGTACCTCTAGCCCCTATGATGTAGAAGGGATTATTGCAAATCCTAAATTTCTCAGTGAGTATATATGGATTTGATTACCAAGTTGCTGACTTGGAGAAATCCCAGAGAATACAAGATGTTATAAGATTTATTGGGGTTCAAAGGAGACCCCTAAAAGATTGAGATTCTAGACTGATATCAGGTATCTCAAAGGAATTTGCCGTCCTAGACCCATCTCCTAGTCAGGGGGCAAAGAAGCAAGAAGATAATTTTATAGAAAAGAGAAACAAAGATCAGGTTCAAGTCAGAGGTTTGCTAATTTTATGGTTTAGAGGTATAGAATGATAAGGGTGGGGTTATACCCATTACTGAATTCTGTGGCCTCTTGAAGGGTATTGAATAGAAGTGGAGCAGCCCCCATCATTGAAAGATAGAGCAGCTCCTATCATTGAATTCTCTGGCTTACTGACCTACAGACGGCATTGTTGTGGCATTCCCAAGGCCCAGTAGTCTTAGGGTTTCTCAGAAATTGCTATATGCTCCGTAGGAGCTACACCTCATCAGATTGAGCAAGTGGTATTTTGAAGAAGATGAAGGGGAAGAAAGTGAAATCTTTAAATCATAAAATAATGAATTTGACTTTTATTTTTTGACATTTGTTATGAACTTTTTACTAAAATTAATATTAAATAATTTATTTTTAATAAAGAGTTGATTTGCTAGTGGTTTAGGCCACAAAGGACTGAGCCCTGTTGCCTGTTTATTGAGCACAGGCCTTGCATGCCAAGATAATTTTATTTCCTTTTTTTTTTTTGACAGAGTTGCTAGAATGGAAGACAGAAGATATACATTTGGCTGATAGTAAGGGATTTTATAATCTGGCATAATATCTCATGGAAAAGATAAAGGGTTTTGGTTTATACAGTAGTAGAGATAGTGAGCTTAGCACAGTGTCAGTCACAAAATAGGTATTTAATAAATACTACTTGACTGTGTTAGGCAGATTCAGTGTTGATTGGAGAAATATATCCAAAGAGTAATTATTAATATGTTGAAGCATCTTGGAGAAAGGTTTCTAGTGAAGCTGCCCAAGAATCTCTACTTGGACTTGTTACATTCAACATATCAGTCAGTTCATAAAATTATTACCACCTAATCAATAACTTGCTTGAATACATTTATGGCTTGCCTATTCAATTTGCAGATTCCATAAAATCTGTGAGTGAAAGCCAATGTTTTGAATGAGAAAATACATCATCCAAAAAGATCTTGGCAGGTGAAATAACAGACTGAATTTATTAATATGATGAAATTTAATAGAGATAATGGTAAAGTCTTGTGTTTGGGTTCAGAAAATCTTCTGTACAAGTATAGAAGGAGTGAATCCTGTGGATGGATTGCTGGACCTGGAATCAGGAATACCTGAGTTTGAATCCTGGTACAAATACTTAACTAGATTAGTGACTCTGGATTAATCACTTAGCCTCTCTTTTGTCTCAGTTCCTCATCTAAAAAATGAAAAGTTTAAACTAGTGACCTCTAAAGTACTTCCTTTCTCTTCATTTATGAAAAGTCTGTGTGAAAAAGATCTGATGTTTTAATGGATTCAAAGCTTTATCCAAATCAACAGTGTCATGTGGCAATCAAAAAAGGAGAAAAAAAAAGGTACTGCATTGTTAGTTTACAATTAATTGAAATGTTGTACTTAGGGTTTCCAGTCTTCTTCCTTGTGTCCTTTAGTAAATCTTCCCATTGTCCCTATTCAGAATGAAGAAAAATAAATTCTACAGTTTAGCATATATATTCATAATAAAATCTTCCTTTGACTCCTATTCAATATGACAAAATTCTAGTTTTTAGAATGTGCTCATATGCCTATGCTCATAAGAAATAAAATAAGAAGATTATTTTCAGTAGTATAATATAGTCATTTAGCAAATATTCCCTATATTCCCTTTCTGAATCTTCTCATTCTCCCTTGGCATATGTATAGCATAATCTAGAAACCTCTGGTCTGGTATGTGTATGGAAGTGGATGGGAACAAGGGTTGATAGTTCCCAGGGAAGTAATTGTTCTTCTGTAATTAATCCTGGTCATACCATACCTGAACTATTATGTTCTACTGATACTGATGAATTCGAGTGTATTAGAGGAGGTTACTTACTTAGGTGGGATGGTTAGAGAACTTAAAATTAGGTCATAAGAAAATCATTTGAAGGAATTTGAGATTTTTTATGGAGAAGGTAAGGCAGGTATGTATGTGGAAATAGGGTGCAAGGGGTGGGCATGCAAAATGACTTAATAGCTATCTTCAGGTATTTGAAGGACAGTCATATAGAGCAGGAACTGGGTGTTTACTATGTGACAAGGTGCTCTGCTAAGTCATGGAGATACAAATAAAAACAAGCAGTATAATCAAAGCTTTCAAAGAGCTTCCTGTTTAATGTGGAAAGACAAAAACAATCCAAATGAGAATGGGGTCTGAGGAAGGAGAGGTGATATAAGGTATGATCTGAGTGGAGATGTCATGTTATGTAGATGGCAGGGAAGAGCTTGATTACTTGTACCTAATTTTTTACATGAGATTGCTCTTCTGGTTCCCATTGGACCTTGTTTTCTGTTCCTGTTCTGAGATGATATCATTTATTTCCTACAAGTCATCTTTTGCAATTTTCCTTTACTTGCAACTGTCATATAGCTATTATGAATGGAATAGAATGTCAACCATTTTTTTATTTTTGTAAAAATGAAATGTTTATCTTTGGTTATTTATTTGTATTATGTTGTCATCAATTTGTATCTGAAGAATTTAAACCAGTACTTTGTGCATGGTAAGGTCCTTAAGTGCTTTTTCATTGTTTTACTCATTTGTTTAATTAGTCATTCAGATGAGGAAAGTATTCAACTAGGCACTAGAACACAGCAATACATTTGATTTATTTCCCAGACTTGTGCACTCTAAGTACTAATGGGCATCAAGGATTCTTTTTACAAATTATATAAGGATTTAAACTCTTGAACTCCTTTTCAGATGGATTAGATCACCTCTTCTGTGAGTTTCTTTAAAGCAGTGAACCAAAAGTAAAGCCAGACATTAATATTTTGCCATTTTACATTTGGCTTACTGTTGTTGCTATCTTGCTATCATGCAACTGGCTTAAACCTTGTTCATGGATTTCAGTTTATTAGTTGCGGTTATTATCATTATTATTGCGTACTTATTAGCAGACTATTCTGCAGCCAAAATTCAGTTTCACCAACTATGTCTTCTGAAAAATCAAAGCTTTTCATTAAGAGCTGAAATATGAGGAACTAAACTGATTATTATTATTTCAAGGCCAGTACTTTATTCAAAGGGCTTGGTGATTTTTGTGCATATCATACAGAAAAAGGATGCTGACATTCCTACTTTGGTCATGCTCAGAAGAGACTATTGCTGAATAGTATGATGGTTATTTAATTTGATTAATTATCCTTTTGATTAATAAAATGTCTCTTCTTTTATCTTGAATTGAGAAATAAAATCTATGTATCTGTTGCCAGAAAATGCAAAAAAAAAACCCCACCAAAAACCCAAAGATCTTAAGAAAGTAAGCCAGTGTCTCTGAAATGATGTGGTTAATAAAAACTGAATGCTAGGATAGAATTCTAGGTTGAGATTTTTTCTACTTCATTGCATTTTTCTCCTGATTGGACAATAATGTATTTTTATCAAATAAACTGAAGATCCTTCCTAAAAGTTGTTTTTGTGGCATTAAGTACTTTTAAGAAACATGGACAAAAATATTTTCACTTGTAGTTTATCTCAAGTGTTTTCTATTTTGTTTTAAATGTAAAACAACAGTTAAAAAGAGTAACTATTATTATACAAAGTTCAACAGAGAGGTGCATGGTGGGTATAAATAGTCATACATATAAACTAATAAAGACAAAGAAATAATATTGGAAAAGATGTTATCAGGGAAAGTATGGTAATAAAAATAAGAAGATGGATCACATAGTGATGGTGAGGTGAACCCAAAATAGTAGTTCCAAATTGCCAAAATGCAAACTGGCATTTTGATATGTCAAGAAAAGAAAAAAAGGATTCCATCTGGCACGTAAAGAACATATGAGAGGACATGGGCAAGAGCTACAAAGGTTAGATTACCTTGGATGTATCATTAGAGGGAATGTCCGAATCATTAAGATTATAGATCCATTGGAGGAAGAGCAGCAGTGATAACTACATCTAATATTTATATAGCATGTTAAGATTTACAAAGTTTTACTAATTCATTTAAGCTTATATTTATATGTTCTTGTGATAATCTATATTTATTATCACAAAATTATCCCACATAATTATGGAAAGACTCATGACTACAAGACTGGCTGCTGAGTGATGGGAGTTTAGGGCCATAACTTGCAAACACTAGCTATGAAGATATAGAAAGGTAATTATCTGTATTAGTAGAGTGATTACCCCAATGATGAATTTATGGACTTTTTGAACTTTTGAAAAAAATGCTTAAAATGAAATATTTCACAAAACTTTTTCTTTCATTTTTATTTTCCAACTCTAAACATTTATTCAAATTCTCTGTTTTCTTATATGTTCCATTTGTAGAATTTTAACCTGGTTGATAATTCTAGATTTTGCAAAAATATTTTGTTGTTGTTTAACTGTTTTCAAGCATGCATGACTCTTCTTGACCCATTTTCTTGGCAAAGATACTGGAGTAGTTTGCCATTTTCTCCTGCAACTCATTTTACAAGTGTAACTGAGGCAAACATAGTTAAATGAATTACCCAGAGTCATACAGCTAGTAAGTATAGGAGATCAAATTTGAACTCATAATGATGAGTCCTTCTGACTATCCACCTATATTGCCTACGTCTCTCCTTTTAAAATACTGATATTGTTTCAATTAATTTGTTTTATTGTATTTATTTAATTTATCCTTTAAAATTTATGCAATATAATTTGTGCACATTTTAATTTATAAGCATTTGAGAAATCCTTTCAAATAACCTCACTTTATTTGAAATACACATATTTTATTATATATGTAACAATGCTATATAAAATATCATACATAAACTTCCTTGAAATATTCGGAAGATACACATTTTTGAATGTCTTTTAAATAATTCAAATAAACATAAAAATATACTTAGAAAGCTCAGTATATTGAACTAGAATAATGGCTATAATTTCAGAATATCAGTAGTACACTGAAGCTTAATCTAAAAGCCTACTAAAATTCTAATAATTATTATATCATATATCCCACTTCACACCATAGGAAATCACATCACATTATGCCAAGTTTTATGTATATATATATGTATGTATATTATACTATGTTATATTATGTTATATTATGTTATATTATATTATATTATATTATATTATATTATATTATATTATATTATGTGTTATGGTATTATATTGTATCACATTTCATCGCACTATATTACATCGAGTAGTGTGTTGGAGACAAATTGAACTAGCTTATGAGATCCATTTAAAATTTTTACATTGTGAACATTTATACCACAAAAATCAGCAAATTCTATCTGGGCTTAATTTATTATTTTTGTTGGTTGCCTAGCCTTAATAAAATGATAGAAAAGTGTTAATAATTAAGATTAAACTTAGAAGTGTGGTAAATTCTTTTGAAGACTTGTTACTAAGTATTTATCAGGATACAATGGATAATACTATATCAAATTATGTATAACAATTCTGATAATAAGTTGGGCTCTGCCATTCACTTGTCACAGGAACTTAGTAACATCATTTCATCTTTCTCTTTGCATTCAAAAACATATTTGTTTATCATTTACCATGTCAGAAACAGCCTCATAGCATAATAGATGGTGAATGCTATGGAGTCAGGAAAACTAATATTTAAATCCCGCTTCTCTTGTGAGAAAATTGTTTTTTTCCCTCTTGATACCTTGGGCAATGCTTTAAGAGTAAAATTGGCTGGATAGTTGTTGATTTGACCTTCTTTACATTATGATGATCATAAACACAACCTGGAGGTAAGGCACTGTCCTAGATATGTGAGTAAAAAAAATTGTACATGGCACATCCCCCAACTAATAGTCTCTTACCTTCAGCAAATTTTTGTGAATATGGTTTAGATGCAAAGACACTTAGAAAAATCAAAAGAAATATTAATACCATGATTAGAAATTATTTAATGTTTTGGTATTAACTCCTTACCACAGGATGGACCTTATAATCTATATTTGAAAATTTGGAGTTTTGTCTTTATTAGTACTGAAAGAAAGATCTACGGTTTCACATGATGTGCCAAGGTTGTTAAGGTAATTGGGATGATGGCTTTTGACTTATTTATTATATTACCCTCTTTTGCTCCTTTCTTGGTCTAGTCCCAGGGCTCAGTGGATATAAATCTTGCCCAGACAGTTCAGCCTTCCTGTAGCCACTCTGGTTTTGCCTGGAGGCATAAGTGATAGAATCACATCTCCTTGTATGGAAATAAGAATACTGACAGTTTAGTTATGAAGCGGTAAGGACATGCACAAGTGAGAAGTAGAATTTTTTGGTTAAAAGAAAATAATTCAAGCACAATGAATGTCTTGCTCAGAATGATGAGGAGAGCATAATCATTTTATGATCTCTGGATTATATGAAGAATAACTAATAGTTATGAGTTAGGTGTGCTTAGGAAACCAGGAAATGCTATTTAATGAAATAACTTCAATTTCTATACCTGGGTCATTGGTTCTCCCTTACTTTAACTTGTATTTATGAGATGCTGAAGTTCTTGTCTTCCAATATTTAAATTAATGTTGCCAACCTAATACTTGTTTAATAGACTTAATGTGCTATGATGGGCATTTGATCTCATTTAACATTAGAGCATTTTGTTCTCTATACAATATCTTCTATAAAGTAGATTGCTCCTATGGGCTCAGAAATTCCAGCCAGTAAAGAACATCAGAAGAGTAACCAGTGCTCAAAGGTAACAGTATAGGAGAGAGGTACAGGAAATTATACACCAGCCCAAATACGTTTTAAGACTTCTGGACTTCAGAAGCTTTGTGTATTTGGTGTCAGATCATTTCAGGAATGGCAGCCAAGACAGGGTATTGGGGTAGGGGGTAACTGGATGTTCAATTTTCCAGAGATTTCCTGTGTTTATTATTATAAGATGGTGATTTATTAAAACTGTCTTATTTCTTTAAGCAGACCAAGGTTTCCTCTGAGCTACTGAGGCTAAAATGTATGGATTTTTTAGCAAGGGGCTGTGAGAGAGACAAGGCATGAGAGTGTCCCAGTTTAGGTACTTCTCTTTGTTGTTTGGAGTATTTGGGGCCTAGAATTATCAGAAAAGATACAGCTTTACAACTGATTCCTAAAATCTGTAACTAATGAGAGAGAGAGATTACCATTGACTTTTGAGTTATAGTGCATGAAACTACATTGTTTATGGCTGTAAAGAGGTCGATATCATCAGTGAGGAAGTAATTGTATGCTTTTTTATTCCCCCCATTTGAACTCCTACATATGACAAAACACATCATCTATCTTTGCTTTGAAAATGTAGGAGCAGTAAATGAATTACTCCTTTTGAACAAATGCTGATGTTCTAAAATTAATAATAACAACATGAAATAAATTTACTTACATCACCCCAAATACTTTATCTGGAAAATATGAGAATTCCATAAACCAGTGAACTTAATTTTCAGCCACAAATTATTAGGCACCTGATACTTAAGCTTTGAGAAAAAGAAGACAAATGGCAGAATCAAAAACAATTCTGGATTTGGAATTACATGACCTGTAATTGAATCTTGGCCAAGACATTTTTAATCCATATGATTTTAGGCAAATCACTTAACCAGTTTTCTAAGTTTCAGTTTTGTTCTTTGTAAAATGAAGAGTTTGCACTAGATGATTTTCAAGGTTTTTTTTAAGCTCCACATTTGTGATTCTATGGGAGACTACTAGGAACTAGAGAGAATAGGTTATTTATTAGTTGACAGAATCTAAAATTACCCCCTAACATTTCCGAATTTCATACTATATTATAAAACAATAATCTTCAAAATATTTAATATTGGTCAAAATATAGAAAAGTCAATCAATGGAATATATAGGCAAGGAGAATCAGAAATGAGAGAATTCATTAATCCAGTGTTCAATATGCTGTGAAACATAAGGGATTTTTATTTGATGTGAATGATTAGGAAACTAGAAAAGCAAAATGAAATAAATTAGGCTTAGACCATCTTACACCAAATACAACAATAAATTTTCAATGGACATGGATAATTAAATGGATATGGAAAGTAACATGGACATACAAAATTAATATTGATAATACCATAAAAATTAAAAGTTATGTATACATATGTTTTTCACAGATAAGAATAATCAATTTTAACCAAACAGAAGACAGAAGTAAATACAAAATATTTTTTAAAAGATGATTTTGATTTCAAGAAATTCAAAAGATTTTTCATAAACAAAATTACTGTATCTAACTTAAGGAGGAAATTATTGAGTGGGAAAATATTCATATTGACTGTTTTGATAAGTATTTAATAGTGTGTGTGTGTTTGTGTGTGTGTGTATATAAAACTAGCAGGAATATCAAAGCTCCAAAACAATACTCAATAGATTGATAGTTAAAGGATATGAAAGAAAACAAAACAATAGTTCTCATAAAATGAATTGCAAACTATTAATAACCACATCAATGAATGCTTCAAATCATTAGTAACAAGAAAAATCAAAATCAAAACAACCTTGAAGGTTACTTTACACTTAGCAGATTGTTAGAGAAAAACAAAACTAGAGAATAGGCAGTGTTGAGGGATTGCTGAAAGATGAGTATGTGAATAACTTTTTGGTGAATCTGTAAATTAATATAAAGATTTTGGAAAACAATTTTGAATTTTACAAATAAAGTGGCTTTACTATCTAAAGCCCTAGAGATTCTACTGCTCTGCCATACCTCTTTGTGAGAGCAAAAAATTGGAAATAAAATACATTCCTGTCACCTGAGTAATGGGTAAACAAATTGTAATCTATCAGTGTGATAAGATTTTAGTGTGTTTCAAGAAACCATGAATGTGATACATGCAGAGCAATCTGGAGACATTAAAATATGCATATTAAAATAAGCAGAACTAAGAAAATATACACAATGACTATTACATTATAAATAGAACAACTATGCAATAATAAAAAATGTTGCAAAATTACAAAGAACAAAGAAGAGCTATGAGAAGGCTCTTCCTTTGGTTTGCAATGATGCAGAGTGCAAAAGTATTCTCTGGAGTAGAAAATTGTTTATAATATCAATATTTATTTATTGTACTTGTGGATTTTGGTGACTTGACTTTATTGTTTTTTAATCATTTGCCATAGAAGAGAGTTCTTTGGATACATAAGGGAAAGGGAAAGGCCTAGGGGAAATTTATGCCATCTAAAAAGATACTGAATAAATAAACATTTATTTTAAAAATAAAGACATAAAGAAGAGCTCCAACAAATTGAATACTCATTTTATATGATCCTTAAAAGAATGTATTCAAATATCACACAGGAAGAGAAGCTTAGATCATTTGCAATTTGTACTGATGTATCCATATTATTAAGATCATAGATACTTTGAGGAATTTCAAATGTTATAATTAAAAATAATAATTTTGTATATTTAAATAATTATCACTAAATCTAAAATAAATAACACATTTGAAAATTAAAATAAATATCTCATGAAAAGCTATGAGTTTGCAGTGCCTCTTTTAAGTTCATTATTATATATGAAAAGCTTTGCAGATAATGAAGTGCTATATAAATGCCAGTTATTGCCATTGTTAGTGGTATAAGAAATTATAATAGGGATACATATAAATTTTGATGTGTTTCAAAAAAACAACTTTATAAGTGTTACGTATAAGAATCTTGGACTAATAACCATTGATAATGAAAAAGAAATAAGGGTTTTTAGTGGATGTCAATAGGATATGTAAAGAGTTATATAATAATGCAAATACATAATGTATAATAGGATTGTATTTAGAGATATATAGTATCCATATAAATATGGGAGATGATAGTCTCATTAGGTTCTGCACTGTTCAAATGGCAGGTAGAGTACTGCATTCCATTCTGAGATCTGTATTTTAAAGGCAATGACAAATGGGTCTCATTCCAGGAAAATTCACATAGTAAGATTATGTGAAGAATGGTTATGAGAAATGGATATTTTTAGCTTAGGGAAAAGAAGATATAAGGGAAATATGATAGCTGTCTTAAAATATTTGAAATTTTTTTAATCAGCATTTTAGAGTTTTTAAGTTTTCATCTGCCATCTACAGTACATCTGGTTAGTGGGCATGCAGCTTCTACTTGAAAATTTTCAAGGAGTAGGAAACTACGATTTCTCAAAATAGCACATTCCACATTGTGACAATTCCAATTATTATAAAGTTTTTCCTGATACCAAGTCAAAATTTGATGGCAATTTCAATGCCTCTTTCTAGATTTTGTCTCTTGGGGTCAAATAAAATAAGTTTAATCTGCCCTCCATATCACAGTACTTGGAAAATTTGAAGATAGCTATCATATCCCACTGAGTCTTCAATTTTCTAGTTTAATCATGCTTGTTTTATTCAATGTATCCTTATGTGATATGGACTCAAGGATTTCTTTCATCCTGGCTATCATCCTTGTGATTTCCTTCAGCCTATCTGTATCATTAATCTGTGGCACTCAACACTGAACATAATATACAGATAAGGTCCTGAAAAATATATCTTTTGATATAGTCTAAGTTGTTTTTGTTTCATTTTTCCTCTCCCACATAATGTTGCTTTTTCATATTTACCTTCCAGTCTACTAAAACATCTGTCCTCAGAGCAATTGTTGTCCAAGCATGTTTCTCATATATATATATATATATATATATATATATATATATATATATATATATATGTGTGTGTATACATATGTATATATAAATATACACATTCACATATATATACACACACACACACATACATACACATGCACATATATCTATTTGGTGAGGCAGTAGAGGGTGACTTGCTCAGAGTCACAGAACTAGTAATTGTCAAATGTTTGAGGCCTGATTTCACCTCAGGCTGGTATTCTATCCATTGCATCTCCTAACTGCCCCAATAAAGTTGATTTTTATACCCATGTAAGAATTTATCCTTTTTTGGAATTTCATCTTGAGTGATTACAGCCTTTTTCTTTAGCCTATCAAAATCTTGTTGAATCCTGATTCTCATCTTGTTTGGCTTTTCCTCCAGTGTTGTGTTATTTACCAGTTTGAAGAACATATTTACAGCTTTGTGCAATCCTTTCATGCAAATGTTAAATAGATTAAATGATACAGATTCCTATAATTCTCCATTGTTCTATGGAATATTGAAATGTTAGTGACCATTCTTTGAATATGAATACCTAACATGTTCTAGTTCATGAAGCTATTATTGTCTAATACACATTTCTACAAATTCTTGACACCAATAGGTTTAGATTCTTTCTCAAAACCTTTGCTAAAATCTAGGCAATTTTTTTTCACATCATTTTCTTCATCTAGAAGAAGCCTATCAAAAAAGAAATGTGGTTAGTCTGACATGACCTTCCTTCTATTTAACCTTACTGGCTCATTATAATCATTTCATTATATTCTAAATGTTTACTAATTCTGTTTAATTTTAATAATTCATTCTAAAATTTTACCAGGAATCAAAGTTAGTCTCAATGACATATAGTTTGCAGTATCTGTTCTCTTCCTCATAAATCCTTCTTCAAACTTGCCTCCAATTTTTTTTGTCAAAATAAGGACATAGTTTCTCAGTATTTAGTCTCATAGCAACTTTCAAGTACTACTTATAATGACTTAGAAATCACTTCCATCAATTATTTCAGTCCCAAGAATATTTTTTAGCTGATTCAGATAACTTCATTCAGGGAAACTTGGTGTTCTACAATGTTCTTAATTTTCTTTGTGTTCAACCCTTTGTTAGTCATCTTAAAAAATTTCTTATGTAAAATTCATTCTCTTTTGCAGAGAAAATAGAAACCAAATAAGAATTAATCACTTCTGCCTTCTATCTTTTGTCAGTTATCATTGTCTCATATACCCTACACAAATCTCCCATTTCTTCTTTAATTTTTTCCTCCACAATACAGCTTCAACAATTCTTCTTGGTATCTTTAGCTCCCCTTACCATCCTCAGTATATTTTGAACTTCAGCCCTTCCAAATATACTTTATTTTTTGATAGTAATATTTTATTTTTATAGTTATATGTAAAGGTAGTTTTCAATATTCATTTTATAAGATTTGGAGTTCCAAATTTTTCTCTCCCTCATACTCAAGAGGGCAGGCAATCTGATATGGCTTTTACCTGTACAATCATGTTAAATATATTTTCTCACTTGTCATGTTGTAAAAGAAGATTCAGAAAAAAGAGGAAAACCACAGGAAAAAAAGGGAAAATAGAATGCTTCGGTTTTCATTAAGACTCCATAGTTTGGGGCAGCTAGGTGGATCAGTGGAGAGAACACTAGCCCTGAAGTCAGGAGGACCTGAGTTCAAATGTGACCTTAGAAACTTAACACTTCCCAGCTGTGTGACCCTGAGCAAGTCACTTAGCCTCACTTGCCTCAGTTCAAAAAAAAAAAAAAGACTCCACAGTTCTTTTCCTATCATAAGTCTGAAAAGAACTAAGTATATAATGATTTATCATTGCACAATATTGCTGTTGCTGTGGTTCTCCTGGTTCTACTCTCTTCATCCAGCATCACATCATGTAAGCCTTTCCAGTTTTTTTCTGAAATCTGTCTACTCAACATTTATTATAGAACAATCATATTCTGTTACATTCAAATACCACAACTTGTTCAGCCATCCCCCAGTCGATGGTTATTCTCTCAATTTCCAGTTCTTTATTACCACTAAAAGAGATGCCTTAAATATTTTGTGTCTATTGGTTTCTTTTCCCCTTTTTATGATCTCTTTGGGATATAGACCTATAGTGATATTGTTGGATCAAAGGATATATGCATAGTTTGATTTCACCTTTGGACATACATAGTTCCAAGTTGTTCTCCAGAATGGTTAGATCAGCTCAAAAAACTCTAACAACAAAGCATTGGTGTCCCCATTTTTTCATGTCTTTTCCAGCATTTATCATTTTTCTTTTCTGTGATATAAGCTAATCTGATAAGTATGAGATGTTTGCTCAGAGTTGTTTTAATTTGTATTTCTATAATCAGTGGTGATTTAAAGAATTCCCCCAGCCCCCATGACTATAGCTAGCTTTAATTTTTTCATCTCAAAAGTGCTTCTTCATATCCTTTGGCCATTTTGGTTAAATTTACCAATTTGAGGAATGACTTATATACATATATATATATATATATATTCTTATAAAATAGACTCAGAAATGAGGCCTTTATCAGAAACACTGGCTGTAAAAATTGCTTTCCACCTTTCTGCTCTCTTTCTAATCTTGATTGCATCAATTTTATTTGTTTTTTTAATTGAAATTATCCATTTTGCATTTCATAATGTTCTTTATCTCTTGTTTGGTCATAAATTACTTCCTTCTCCATAAATCTGACAAATAAACTATTTGTTTTCTATATTGCTTATGGAATCATGTTTTATGTCTAAATCATGTATCTATTTTGAATTTGTCTTGGTGTATGGTATTAGATATTTCGGTCTATAATGAGTTTCTGCCATACTGTTTTCCAGTAGTTTTTGCAAAAAATTGAGGTTTCCCCCCCCCTAGAAGCTGGTGTTTTGGGGTTTATCAGATAGTTTAAGTTTGGCTACAATAGTAGATTATTATAGTCATTGATTGTTATATCTTCTGTACCTAACTTATTCCATTGATCTACTGTAAAATTAAATATATATATATGTATGTGTGTGTACATTTATATATATGAGAAGAAACATGTCTGTCAATATGCTGTGATATGTAAGCATAGCTTGGTTAATATAATCCCCAGGACTCCCTTCCAAAAGAATCACCAAAAACTTAACATTATATAAGGCTGAAAATATTATTTTCAGGCTCATTTTTTTCTCTTGAGCTTACTAGAAACTTTTAACCAATTGCTTCATTTATTATATGTTTATATGAAATCAACTTGAAATTCCCTTATTCCCAACCTGGTGGGTAGGATGAGGATACTTACAATACTCTTTCTTTAGTCTAGGTCTTTTATTTACCTCAGATAATACATCTTAAGTCTGAACCAAGAATTTTTAAAGTTAAAAATACAAAAAATTAATCTTAACATGAAAAAGTAATCAATATGCATATATATAATATTTGTTGATTTATATATTCTGTGTGGTCTAAGCATATATAATGTGTGAATAAGGTAAAACTTTTGGACTACAGACCTTTTCATGTGTCAGTGTATGCATAAAACTATTCTGGAACTTGTTAATTCTTTTAGTTATTAAGAAACAAGAAAAAGAAGCAGATGAGTTATGCATAGATACCATAGGCAGGATATAACTTAACTTACCTTATTAGAATTCTCAGTGGAGTAGTGAATATTTGAAAGCAATATGTGTTGGAAGGCATAAATAAATTTGGACCTTCTAACACAAACCATAGAAATGGAATAAAATTATATAAAACTTGTTATTGAAAGTTATGCTGATACAGCGACCTATTGTTCCCAGACCTTCTTGGGAAACAGTGTTGTAGAAAAGCATCATCTAGTCCTCTGCTATTTATAAAGTCACCCTCATATGAAAATTGCCATGTATTACTACCTTGGGGAGAAACTGAGATCTCAGTAGTGACCCAATCTATGATTTGGACCTACCTGTCACTTGGACCTGTTTGAATTGACTTTATCTCATTACAAAAGTTATCAATAAAAGGTGGCCACATTTTCAAGCCATTGCTAATCTTCAGCAATCAGCCTTTCAGTGTGTTTTGAAGTTGATATGCTTTTAATAAATTCCTTTTTTATTCTTTGCCCTGAGTTTTGATTAATTAATCAGAATGAAAGCCCAAATAAAGAATTTTTATTTCATCATTATTTTTGACAGTAATAACTAGGGTTTAATACTGAGTCCTTCTCCTTTCTCCCCTCTAAAAGAGATCATACATCTTATCTAGAATCCAGCATTTCATTAAACTAACTTAAAACAAAATTCTGCTAAAACTTAATTTTTACCCATATATGATTCTATCATCATAGTTTTAGGTTCAAGATTCATTCTCCTCTAAATGTGACATTCAAGATTTTAAGGATTCAAAGAAGAATGTGGAAAAGAGGCATCTATGAAATTGTCTTAAAGGAAAAATCTTACATAGAGTAACTTGGAAAATATATTGAAGCATTTTTATTGAATTTGTAAAATGTGATCTTTTAAGTAGATTTTATTATAATTTCTCTATTTTATTTGGAATTAAATCATATTTGAAAGGCTTTTATATGTAATAGATTAGTTTGTTTATTCTGTTACTTTAAAGCATAGAAATAAGAGAAGTGTATAGAAGTACAAAAGACAGAGTTTGGTTTGATATAAGGTAGAATTAATTATCTAACAATTAGAGCTATGTAACAATGTAATGAACTACTTTTTAGGTAGTGAGATCCTCTTTACAAATAGTATTCAAACAGAGATAAACTGACCACTTATTAATGGTATTGTAGACTCTATCTCTAAAGTTAGGACATTATGATGTCACTATATTTGATGAGATTTGGAATTGATAACCTCCCAATTCATTTTTAGTTCTTATATTTGCATTGTTCTATATTACAGCAAGTTATCATCTGGTTTATACACTCTAACCAAGTGGAAAATACAGAGCTGGTTCAGTGTAAGAAAAATATCAACATAGTTGATTATATAAATAACAAACAACAAAAATCATGTGATTATCTCAATAATTGTAGAAAAAAGCATTTGACAAAATACTCCTTCCTATTAAAAACATTAGAAACCATAGGAATAAATGGAGTTTCCTTAAAATGATAAGTAGCATCTATTTAAAACCATCAGCATTATTATATATAATGAAGATAAGATTTTATTACAATAATATACTACAACTTGTTCATCCATTACTAAATTGACAGACATCCCCTCAATTTCCAGTTGTTTGCTACTACAGATAGAGGTCTATAAATACCCTCTCCCCACCCTTTTATTTCTTTGGAACACAGTAGTATCTCTAGTGATGATATTGATGGACTAAAGGGTATGCATGGTTTTCTAAACCTTTGGGCATAGTTTCAAATTGCTCTCCAGAATGATTGAGTTAGTGTACAGTTCCACCTATTAATAGTGCATTAATGTCCCACATTAGTCCTATCTCTTCATCAGCATTTTTCATTTTCGTTTTCTGTCATGTTAGTTTATCTAAAATAAATGGGATGGTACCTCAGTTTTGTTTTAATTTTCATTTCTTTAAGCAAGAGTGATTTAGAACATTTTTATATGACTGAATGTAACTGATTTCTTTATCTGAAAACTGTTTGCTCATGTCATTTGACCATTTATCATTTGGGAAAAGACATATTCATATAAATTTAACTCAATTATCTATATATTTGAGAAATCAAACCTTTATCAGAGATACTTGCTGCACTTCCTTCCCACCTCCCAAGTTTTCTGCTTTCCCTATAATTTTGGCTACATTGATTTCATTTGTATAAAACATTTTACATTTTATATAATCAAAAGCATGCATTTTATTTCTCAAAATGCTTTGTATATTTTGTTTGATGCTATTGTGTGCTTAATCTGTTGCATTCATCTACAACTCTTTATTATCACATGTTTATAATACAGTTTGATATATGATAGAGCTAAGCTACCATCCTTCACTTTTTTTTTCATTGATTCCCTTGATATTCTTGACCTTTTGTTTTTCCACATAAATTCTATAATTTTTTTCAGCTTTATAAATAATTTTGACAGTTTGTTCTGGTACTGAATAAGTAGATTGTGTTTTATTGTCTTGGCCTATCCATTCCTATTTTTTCTATTTGTCAGACTCTATTTGTATGAAAAATGTTTTGTAATTTTGTTCATGTAGTTCCAGGGATTGTTTTAGCTGTTTCAAGTGTTTTATATTGTCTTGTTATTTTAAATGGAATTTCTTTTTCTTCATCTTATTGCTTGACTTTCTTGGTAATATATATAAATTCCTATGATTTATATAGGCTTATTTTTATATCATGTAACTTTGCTCAATTTTTTAATTATTTCAAGTAGTTTTTAGTGATTATTTAGGGTTCACTAAATATAGAGTCATATCTTCTGCAAAGATATATAATTTTGTTTTTTCATTGTCCATTCTAATTCTTTCAATTGATTTTCTTTCCCCTATTACTATAGCTAGCACTTCTAGTACAATATTCAATAATAGTAATGATAATGGGCATCCTTGCTATATCTGTGGTCTCATCAGAAAGATGTCTTGCTTATCTATGGTCCTAATATTGAACTAGATACATAGAGAGATAGAAAACAAGTTTTAAAATATTATCACTGAACATAAGGTGCTTATTTCTTTACAATATAAGAAGGGAAATGATTTATTTAAATTAAATATTTGGATACCCTGTAGTAAATGACTATATTAATCTAGTGTTTGATAAATCCACAGATTTAAGGTTTGAGGGCAGGAGTTTACTATTTGAAAAATTGCTGGGAAAACTTGAAAACAGTTTGGTATAAAGAAAGGAAAGGGCCCCACATGTGCAAGAATGTTTGTGGCAGCCCTTTTTGTAGTGGCTAGAAACTGGAAACTGAATGGATGCCCATCAATTGGAGAATGGCTGAATAAATTATGGTATATGAATGTTATGGAATATAATTGTTTTATAAGAAACGACCAGCAGGATGATTTCAGAGAGGCCTGGAGAGACTTGCAGGAACTGATGCTGTATGAAATGAGCAAAACCAGGAGATCATCATACATGGCAACAACAATACTATATGATGATCAATTCTGATGGACATGGCTCTCTTCAACAATGAAATGTTTCAAATCACTTCTAATTGTTCACTGAAGAAAGCCATATACACCCAGAGAGAGGGATGTGAAATGTGGACCACAACATAACATTTTCGTGCTCTCGATTGATGTTTGCTTGCCTTGTGTTTCCTTTATCTGATTTTTCTGTCTTGTAGATATGATTTTTCTTGCACAACAATGATAAGTGTGGAAATATGTATACATATATTCAATTTGTCAAGTATTTTAACATAATTAACATGTAGTAGATATCCTGCCATCTAGGGGAGGGGCAGGGAGTAGGGAGAAAAAATTTGTAACAAAAAAGTTTTGTAAGGATTAATGTTGAAGAATTACTCATACATATGTTTTGCAAATTAAAAAAAGAAAAGTTTGGTAGAAATGAGATATAGATTGACATATGACATAATATTCCTAAATAAGGTGAAATCAAGAATTTGATTTAGACATAAAGAGTGATATCATGAGCAAGTTAGAAAAATGCAGAATAGCTTACCTGTCAGTTACATAAATAAGAGAAGAAATTATAACCAAACGAGAAAGAAAACAAAAGAAAAACAAACAAGTAAACTAACAAAAAAGTTTTTGCACAAACAGAACCAATTCAACCAAGATCAGAAGGAAAGAAGAAAACTGAAAGTTTTTTTAAATGGTAAGATTCTTTTTGATAAAGGCCTCTTTTTCAAATATAGAGAACTAAGTCATATTTATAAGAATACAAATAATTCTTAATTGATAAATGATCAAAGAATATGATCAGGAAATTTTCAGATTAAAAAAATCAAAGGTATGGTCCTTTGGAAAAAAATTTAAATCACTATAGATTAGAAAAACACAACTTAAAACATCTCTGAGATGCCATCTTCTATCCTATCAGTTTGACTAATATAACAAAAAAGAAAAATGATAAATGTTTGAAAGAATGTGGGAAAATTGTTGATAGAATTGTGAACTGATCTAACTATACTAGAGAATAATTTTGAAATATTTCCAAAGAGCTGTTAATCTTTATGTATCATTGATCTAGCAGTACTACCCCAAAGAGATAAAGAAAGAAACCATTTTTACAGAAATGTTGAGAGTGACTTTTTTGTGTTGGCAAAGAATTGGAAAGCAAGGGAAAGTGCATCAATTGGGGAATGGCTAAGTTGTGGTATATGATTTTAACTATTACTATAAGAAATCTTTCATGAATTTATGCAGAATGAAGTGAGCAGAACCCGAAGAACATTATACATAATAACAGTGTGATGAACAGCTGTGAATGACTTAGCTAATCTCAGCAATACAGGGATCCAAGACAATTCTGAAGAAGTCATGATGAAGAATGCTATCCATATTTAAAGAAAGAATTTATGGAGTTTGATTGTAGATTGAAGGATATGCTATTTTTCACTTGTGTGTGTGTATGTATATATGTTTTGGTTAGTGTTTTCTTTCATAAGATGAACACTGAAAATATTTTTTCATAATTACACATTTTTAATCTACATAACATTACTTGGCGTCTTAAGAAATTTGGAAACTCCAAATTAAAAAAAAAAAACAAATGTTTAAAATAGTTTTTCCATGTAATTGGAAAATATAAAATATTATAAAAAAATTAAGACTTGGAGAAATGACATAGGGTAGTATAGAGACATTTGGTACATAGAGTAAATGATATAGAAATGGGCAGAATATCTAGATAATGGAAAACCACTGGATTTATTGAAATCTATGGAAAATGTGAGTATTCAAATGTAATAAAACATTTATAGCTTTGTATATTATGATGATTTCAACATCGGAAGATAAATGTTAACTCCTTACTAACCTATTCCCAATGTTGTACAAATATTTTGCCTATGACAGTTGAAATTAGCAAAAATGTTTAAAGTGACTAAATTGGCCATGCTATGGTGCATATCTGGAGATTAAGCTTGGATAAAGTTACTGTCAATTCCAAACTAAAACCTTTCAAAGTTTTTTGGGATATAGCAATCTGATCTGTATACTCTCAATGCGCACAGTATGTAAAGTCAACAGCATTGTAATGAAGATGATATTGTAATTTTAAGATGATGGCAAAACATGTTATGGACTAAATTATGTGGAATGTTTTATGATCCCAAATGAAAACTCCACGTAAAAAGTTAAAAACTGGGTAAATCAAAGCAGATGTAGAGAAGCTATGCTTAAATGTCAAAATAGAGTTCTGTAGGGTCATAGTTTCATTATTGTTTAAATAATGGTTAAACTTAAGGCATTAAAATAACATCAAGATTGAAGCATAACGTAAACCCACAAGAGCAAGGAATTGTAAAACCAGGATTTTATTTCTCTAATTGAAACCTGCTTTATTTAGGCATTGTAATAAAATTATATCCTATCAGGACATCCTAAGACTCTTGAAATTACTTGCTTTTATTGCCTACATTAAGTCTGAACATAATTATGTATTGCATCTGTTATAACATAGCTATTTTAGAAGAAAAACAATGAATGTGGTTGGATTCTAGGATAGAATCTCATAGTTAACGTAGTTATTATAATTCTATTAGGGTATCTTCAGTGGTTATCAGAGTTCAGCCTTTATGATGTGGTAATTTGGTTACTATCAGCTCTGCTTATTTTCTAATCCCACTGAAATACCTCTTCATAATTTGCTTTTTGGATTCCTTTACTGTTTCCCAGAAGAGACAACTCTGTTTAGTCCATCAGGTCTTCGTGAAGACATAATAAACAATGAATTGACTGAGTAGCACATAGAATGACATCTCAGACTCAGTAACTACATTTGAATTTTGATTTCCCTTTTGGCCTTTATGTTATCTAGTGACTGACTACCAGTACTCCTTTGAAGCTCAAGGATAAGTAAATGATTTGTAAGTCATTTATTATAAAATATATTATAAAACATAGTATAAAATATTTCTTTAGTCTATTTTTCACACATTTAATTCTTTTAAACACCAATTAATATTTTATATTTTCCAGTTATTCCATATTTGGATAAAAAGAAATATGGATACATAAATTTAATTGGAGTATTAGAGTATTAGAGCATAGGTGAAAAATCATATATTAAGAATATAAATGACATTTGAAATTAGACTGTAGTACTTTCTTTTCAGAATGAAAGCAGTGATTTATATAGTCATTCTAGTACTGACATCTTCAGTCACTGTAGCAGATCACCTTCCCCTTGGGAATCCCTCCACACTGAAAAGAAGATGTAGCTTCTGATTTTGCACAGCCAAGGAAAGTATAATGAAAAAAAAAAAACCCAAAAAACAAGAGTTCCATAATTACTATGTCAGGCCTGAAGGAATGATGAATCAACCTCATTGGATATCAATTTGTTCCCACCAGAAGTTATTCAGAGGAGATAACCAGTTGAACAGAACCTGTATCTTTCAATATGGAAAAGCTTAGGAAGTCTGATAGCACAAACTTAGCAGTCTGCTCGTCAACAAAGAAGGATGTCCCAGAAAGTTTTATAGGAATATATGAAAAATGGTAGAAGCATCAAAGTTAGGAAGGGAAATCAAAAGCTTCAATAAATACCCAATTGCATAAGCATATATAACATCAGAGATGATCTTAATACCTGAAGGAAGAATGATTTAAACATCAAAAAGAATATAATTTGCTTAAAATTTGAAATATAGGAAAGTAAGCAAATTATTAACAATATTTAATAAGCATCTGCTATGTGTCGAACATAATACTAAACACTGGTGAATCAAATAAAAAAAAGCAAAATATAATCCTTGCTCCCAATGAACAATATAATGGGGGCAATACATAAATGATAATGTAAAAACAAGCTATATGCAAGATAAATTGAAAATAATCATTAAAGGGAAAGTACTAGAATTAAGGCAGAGCCTAAGGGACTGATGAAAGACAGGATTTTGTTTCATCCTCATCTTCATCTTATGCTCGTCCTCAGAGAGCAATAACAAATTGAATAACTGTATTGAAATGTATTAAGTGAAAATTTTAAAGCATGAAATTGCTTTGGATGATTTTTTGAGATTTTGCACATAGTATAGAATCAAAGTATTTCAATCCTTTAAACTTTAACAAAGCTAAAAAGATAGTACTTTTATGGTCAGTAGAGGTGAAATTAATATATGTTTCACTTTAATGAATATAAGTTTTATGAGACTGAAAAAATTTAACCATAGATCATATGTACAATTTAATGAGAATAAAGATATTGGTAAAAAAAAAAGAATATTGGGATGAAACTTCATTTGTTAAAACATTATTGAATTGCAATCATAAGATGGCTGTGGATATAAGAATGCAGCAAAAAAAATCAGCTAAAACATGCTCTGACAATCACTTGGTTATATTGAATTTATATTTCATTATTATTTGTAAATTGTATGCTGCACATTTTTATATCAACAAAATGCATAAATTTGTATATGTATAATTTGTGTATATACATTCATATATGTGTATGTGTGTATAGTCTAATAGTGTAGGTGTATATTGATTTACAGGCATTTTCCCCTGAAGGCCAGTGGTTAAACATTTACCATCACAATACTGATTAGAATTGCCAAAAACTAGAATAGCTTTGCTTTGGGAGTTTGGGAAGATTGAATAATATCCCCTTTTTCACACATCCACCCATCCCCAGTGAAAATCTTGAATATTTTTAGTTAACAAACATATGTTTTTATTTTTTTTTCCATCCCTGGTGGAAATAAAAAAGAAATCTTGCAATAAATATGCATAGTCAAGCAAGCATATGAATCTGATTGATTTAATTTGCTTTTAAAAATTAATATTGATTTGGAGCATTTTTTCACTCATCTTTTGATAACATGAAAGTGTTCCTCATAAAACTGCATATACATCCCCCTATTTATAAATAGGGGAAATGACTTATTAAATTTGATTAGTTTTCCTCTATTTATCAATGGGGGAATGACTCATTAAATTTGAATTAGTTCCATATTATTTATGGAAATGAGACTTTTTCCAGAGAAATTTGATGCAAAGATTTTGTTTTCTTTTTTTTTAAACCTATTTGCCATTTTTCTTTTTAATTTTAGTTGCAATAATTATTTCTGTGAAACCCCCCCCCCACAAAAAAAAGCAAACCAAAAATAAGACACCTAAGTTTAATATGATCAACATTGTCTATTTTGTCTTTCTGTGACCCTTAATATCTTCTGTTGGTCATAAACTCTCCTATTATTTATAGATTTAAAAAGTAATTTTTTCTTGCTTTTCTTATTTGGTTATAATATCGTTTTTATGTTTAAATTGTATATCTATTTGGAGATTTTCCTAGTGTATAGCAAAATATTGATCCATAATACCTTGTTTCTTCCAGAATGCTGTTAAAATCTAATTGTTAGTTTTGTTGAATATTGAGATTTTACTCCAATAGTTGACATCTTTGGATTTATCAAACATAAGACTATTTAGATTCCATGTCTAAGTCCATATAACTTTATTATTGTTATTGTCTCTAGAAACTTTCACTATAATGTATTTTTTGTGTTTGAGTATTTCAACTATTTTTTTGTTAACTTGTCTGAAATTAAATTTGTTACCTCTGCCTTTTGAACTGTAGTGAATTAAAGATTTTGCTTTATCTTTATTTTAACTGTGTGAATTTTTTTTATTTCCAAGTGTGTTTATTATAAACAATATATGTATATATTCAAATCTATCTATCTACCTATGTATCCTTCTGTCCATATAATGTTGATTATTGAAACCTTACAAGATGTTGTGACCTTTACACCCTTGATTGTTTTTTTTTCCTTCCCTGCACATTTATTCTACCACTAAAAAATTACTGGAACCATTAACTCTCTTTTGCCCCAGGTAGTTTTATTTATGATTTCTCAAAATACAGCACAGAAAAATAAGACTTTAATAAAAGCCTTTGGATTCAGATGGAGTTACTTCACAGCTTTAAACCCAAATCCCTCAGACTCTCAGGTCAACAATAGGCCCCAGCCCAAGCCTCCCTTAGCCATTGAGTTTTGAGTGAGCATAAATAGCATTTGTTTCTGTTCAGGCCAGAAACCCTGAGTGTCTTCGCCTCCTAGATTATTTATTTATTTTTGAGTTAGTAAAAAGACTATTTTTTGGGCCTCATTTCTTACATAGCCTTAATAAAATAATAGATGTTGCTTCAAGTAAACTAAGACATGGGAAAGATCTTTTAGCTTAAAAAGGTCTAGGTCTCCCACTGCCTCCAGGGCCTTTTGCAGTTGTTTGAATGTATATTTATCTGGCCACTGGACCCAGATGACTTCTGAAGAGAGAGTGAGTCTGGTGACTTTGCAGCCCCTAGCCTCATTTAAATCAAATTCCCATCACCTTCCAATTTCATTGGTCCTCTTCTAGAATGAAGGATAAATGACGACTATCTATCTCTGTCTATTACCTGAATTATATTTTCTAATACTTTCTGCTTTCCCCATCCGTTTTATGGGTGAGTTTATCACATTCAATTATCAATAACTGTGCTTTTTGCCTCTGTTTTCATCTACTCTCCCACTGTTTGATTCCTCCTTTTTTATAAAGATTAAGAAAGTGGGGGCAGCTAGGTGGTGCAATAGATAAGAGCACTAGCCCTGAAGTCAAGAGGACCTGGGTTAAAATCTGGTCTCATACATTTAATACTTCCTAGCTATGTGACCTTGGACAAGTCACAACCCCAAGTGCCTCAGCAAAAATAAAATAAAAGAGTGATGAGCAAGGAGAGTATATCACAGTTACCTAGTTTTGATGCTCTCTTGTGCCTCTTCTTTTTCTTTCACCCAAAACATGTTTTAACCTTTTATTTCTTTCTTTTTATAAGTTTTAACTCTTTATTTCTTTCCTTTTAAACCCCCTACTTATGGTTTCTCTATAGTTGTTTGTTTGCTTACTTTCAACTGAAATGCATTTCTGTCCCCCATCTGTATAGATACTCTTTCTTCTTTTGACCAGTAGAGACGAAAGTGAAAGTATGTCACTCATTTCTCCACCCTTTTCTTTTTGTTTTTAATTGTTTTCATAATATACTTAGTTGATGTGAGTTAATTTCTCCTACCCTTCTCTCCCTTATCCTGGTCTGTTGATGTATTCCTTTGCTCTTCCTCATTGTTTTTATTATCTTTGTCCTCTTCCTTTTCTTTTTCAAATTGAAACATCACAAAATCATTCCCAAGTTCTTTATTTTATTCAACTATGATATTACATTTTTATACATATATGCATGAGTATAATTTCCAGGTATTAAAATATAAACATTTCATCCTTGTTTAGTCACTTGTGACTATTTTCTTACATCTATCTGCTGATGAGGTCTAGTACTAGGACTCTTTTTTTTCTTATGACTTGCAATATTTTTCTTTGATCTGGATGCTCTACATAATAATTTTTGGAGTTTTCCTTCTGTGGTTTCTAATGATGCCTGTATAATATTCTTTAAAGATCTTAGACATGGCTCTGGCTGGGGATCTGCAAGCTTTCATTGAGCCCAAATGTTCTGACATAGGATGAAGTATGATTGCTGCCTTCCTGGTCTCATCTTTACAAGCTCCTGATCTTGGTTTAGATCTGAGAAATACTAAATATAAAAGTTCTAGTATATTACTGGTTAAAGTGTTAATACACTATCACTGGATTCAGCTGCCATAAGCTATCTGGAAGGCTTTATAGATTTAATTCAACAGAACTGGGATTTTATTTTTTTTTTAAATTTATGGATAAAATAAGCATTTCCATAATACAGTAGAATAAAAATTATTCCACATTAAACTGCAAATCTATTACATACAACTGCTATTCCTTTTAAATATGTAATAAAATTGTCATGTGAATTTCTTTTATTTTTCTCTTCTTCCCTCTGCCACCCTAGAGATGGCTACTATTAGACACAAATAGGGATGTGTGTGTGCATGTCTGTAAAATTATTCTATACATATTTCTATTATCAGTTTGTTCCCTAGATGCAGATAGTGTTTTTCTTCATATGTCTTTTATAGTTAGTGTACTTATAATATCCAAAATAGCTTACTCACTTAAAGTCATACTTAAAGCAATATTGCTGTTGTTATATAGAGTGTTCTCTTTGTTTTGCTCATTTTCCTTTTCCTTATTTCATGCAAGTCTTTCCATGGTTTTTCTAGTATCACTGAACACCTCATTTCTTATAGAACAGTAGTTATTCCATCACAAAAACACATTACAACTTCTTCAACCATCATGTAATTGATAAGTATCTTTGCACTTTCCAGTTCTTTTCTACCACACAGAGTTTCTATATCTTAGAACATATCTTTTCCTTTTTTTCTAATCCTTTTTGGAAATAGACCTAGTAGTGATATTTCTGAGTCAAAGATAACCCCTTTTGTCCAAGTTCTATCCATTGCTTATTATATTTGAGACTTCAACAAATTGTGGGACTATATCTGAGACTTTGTTTTACTTCTGGGGTCACAGTTTTCATGGTATTTCTGGATACTGTTCCTACTTCTTGCCTTGGACTCTCACTACAGGTTCATTTCCCCATTTCATCCACAAGCCTTGGTGAATGGGTGACAGAATTGACATTTGATACCTGTGCTTTCTCCTTACACAGAGTCAGAGCTCTTGATGCTGGATTCTGAACTTCTTCTTGCACTTTACATAGACCCTGTTCAAGAACTAAACTAGAAAATTCCATGAGGTACCCTCCTGGCTAAGCATAGTTCCCATTGTCCACAAACCTTTGCGGTCCCCCTAAACTGAAGGATTTTGCTACATTTTCTAGGTCTATGTGGATTAGTAGTTTGAAGGATGAGCTATACTACTGTCTCCTTTTTGGCCATCTTTGTTGGTCCTCTCCACTTTTGATTTTTAATATAATTGTAATCAATATAAAAAAACCAATAGACATGCTGATCTTGATTTCATTATTATTTTTTATGAATGTTTACATATTTACTTGTATTTTTCATAGTTATCATTTTATATTTTACCATATTTCTTTATATCAATATCCTGTAAATTATTTGAGCATTCTCAAAGTGTTGGTCATAAACTATTTTCAAGTTTTTTGCTATTACAAATTAAGCACTATGAATATTTTATATAAAATGTCCTATACTAGGTTTTTAATAGATATTAATTGATTAATTGAAGTCATTTAGGCTTAGAGTTAAATGAAAGATATAGAGTACAAGTAATACTTTTCTTCTTTTTTTTTTTTTTTTTGCTGAGGCAATTGGGGTTAAATGACTTGCCCAAGGTCACACAGCTAGGAAGTATTAAGTGTCTGTGGCTGGATTTAAACTCAGGTCCTCCTTACTTAAGGGCTGGTGCTCTATCCACTGCACCACCTAGCTACCCCACAAGTAATACTTTTAAAAAGGACATTTGTAGGAAAGAGGGAAAATTTGGGGGGGATTTGGAAGAGTACAATATATGTGAGGTGGAGAACAATTGATTTGTTAGGTGGCATGGAACACACACTGAATATAGTTTTTACGTCTGAATGTCAAATTTTGTTATTTAACTCATAGTACATTTTGAATATTATTAATACGTTTTCAACTTTATTTAATGTATTAGAATCATATTAAGTAGACAACAAGGCCACTGATGGTGGGATGATAACAGAGTTAAGTATTGCTGTGTTTTATATTACCCAAGTATCATAATTTTCTTATAGAATATACCCAATGAGTCAGAATTCATACTATTTATGTTATTTACAATTAGCACTTGAGCTCTTAAGGACAAATATATGTTATTTTTTAATTAAATTATCACATTTATGACCATGAAATTTTATTGCATATAGTCCACAAATTATTAACTGAATTAACTAGAATTAATTAGAATAAACTACAATAAACTAGAAAATGTTTTCTTTTGTCTAGTAAACTGTCTTTTAAATTCATCCAAGGTATTGTTTATCTTGTCAGGGTTTTTCCATTGTATATTCTAGAGTCTATATTCATTTGAATTATTAGATCCTGTGATGAATGTACATATAGCTATATCTGAACACTAAATGAAAATTCATTTGTGTTCATTAAAGAATGACTACCATAGGAACATAAAATTTTAGAACTAAAAGGGATTTGGGAGGTCATCTAGAAATTTAGGATAAGGAAATAGAATCTTGGAGAGGGGAATTGATTTTCCAAAGATGTTAGTGACTGGACTCCGGATTGAACCTAGGTCTTCCTTCTACAGTATGGTATTTTTTCTCCACTAAACCAGTCATTCTCAATAACAAAAACATTAATTAATTATGCTTTCATTATTTTTTTCTTTTTGGTATAATATAGTAAATAGAGATATGACTTCATGATTAGGAAGAACATTGATTCAAACCTTACTTCTCCCACATAGGATCTATGTAACTCTGGGCAAGTCACTTTATTTCACATTGATTCAGGAAACATCCTATACTTCTATCAGATGCAGAGAAGCAGCTGGCATGAACTGGTGGGAATTTCCTAACTGGGGAGCTCTGTATATCTTTGAAATCATGGTCTCAGACCACAATAAAAAAGTTGAATGATAGATACATACATATATAAGGTATATGTTTATCAATTAATAAGCATTTGTTAAGTACTTCTTATGTATCATGTGTTATGATAATTGCTGGGGATTAAAAAAGGTGTAAAAGACAGTGTCTACCCTCAAGAAGCTTATAATCATGTGTATATGTATATACACATATGCATATTTGTATAAACACACACATATATATGTTTGTATATACACATAAACACATTTATCTCTACATCTACATCT
>JAJPUD010011397.1:39452-54904 GCA_023553655.1 Myrmecobius fasciatus | reverse complement strand
TCCAAAATAATTGATTCACGATCAATACAAAGTTTAAAAGTATAGCATTTGCTTCTTCCAGAGTTTTAATCCTTTCTCTTCCTGAAATCAGGTCCTCCTACTTGGTAAGGATCAGATGCAGAATATAAATCTTTCTTGGTAATTCCTCCAGATTATTTAAGTACTTTTAGTAGACAGAGGTCTCTGAAAGATTCTAGAGAACTGAAATTGTCCATCTTTTATCTAGCACATCTCTGTGATAGGTTAGTCAGTCAACATTTATCGAAAAACTTACCATACACCTGGTACTATGCTCAGTCCTGTGGATACGAATATGAATAAAGAAAAATAGTCCTTATTCTCAAGTAGCTTAAAATTTAATGGGAGCAAGACAACACAGAAAAAGAAACAAAAAGGGGAGATATATGGAGAAGGTTAAAAATGAAGAGATGGCTGCTCTGAGTGTCCCTTTTAACTAGGAAGCTTTTGGAGAGGTTCTTTGCCTTGCACTTCAAAACTCCATTTAAAGGAGTAGAGTACTGATGGTACAGATGAAGTATTAAGTACTAAAGGTGATGCAGTCTTACAGAATGATGACTTTTCTGATGATGACATTTTCTGAGGTCATGATATATTCCTTTGTATCAGGTTTATGATCTATTCTTCCAACAAGTATCTATTCCCCCTTTCTGTCTACTTAATTAAGTCTATTTTATTATATTGCTATCACTCTCAATACATCCCAGATATCCAATAAGAGCAAAATTTGCAACAAATAAGTAAGCCATTCCAATGATTGTTTCTTCTTTTTCTGCCTTCATTGATCATCACCCAATGTTTTCTACTAGGCTGTTGCCCCTTGTTCTTAGATTTCATAAGGACAATATCTTCTTAATTTTCAATGGTAATCTTTCTCTTCCCCTGATCATTTGCTTATCCCATTCATTTTAACTAAGATTTATATTTCTACAATCACATTCTAGTTATGGATCTAATTCTATGCCTGAGAGATTTATAATGTCAAATATTGCAAAACTTGCATGTTTATCTCAAATTTGTCTTATTTGAAACCAATTATACATTATGGAAAAAACATCTGAAACCAAGAGTTTTATTGCTGGTTCCTTTCTTGTATTGTGTCTCTTGTGAATTTCTGGGCATTTTTAGCATTATTCTTCTCACAACATTGTAGGTATTCTCTGTGGATAGCTTGGTGGATATAAATAGGCAGTTTTCTCCCTCCCATTTCTTTTTTCAATTTAAAGACCTTTTAGTTAGACCTGTGAAACTCTTGACAAATACTCTATCAGTTGTTTTTAGGAGCACAGCCTATAATATAACATTTGTACATGCTTAGATTATTTGTACTACAGAAAATTGGCATATCATGGGAGGGATGACTATGAAATTTTTTTTACAAATCCAGAAATACCCAGTTTTGAATATAAATTCAAATATAAATTTATATTCATAGGCATATATAAAGAAGTATACATCTACATATGTCTACAATGATATTGTAATTATTTGATTATAATTTTCTTTTACTAATACATTAAATTACATAAAATCATGCTAATTACTGATAAAAATAAAACCCTCGCATAGTTACCACTTTTGCCCTTCATCAGTTTTGTAGGATTTTCATTCAAAATGTTAGACCATAATTGTCCTAACAGTCCTTACTTTGTACTTACTTTTGCACTAGAGACTATATCTTGTTCCCCCAAATTTATGTATGTATGTATGTATGTATGTATGTACATATGTATATATGTATGTGTAATTTAAGAATCATTATTTTAGGGAAATTAGTACTCCATAATTGAATTAAACCTACTTTTTAGAGTGTTTGCTGAGTGAATTTCAGTGATGTTTTAAAGATTTTAGAACACAAGAAATAACACATGATTGGAGATTTCTTTTGGAAAGGAAGAGTATAGAGAATAAAATAAAGATGAATAAGTTTGACTTTAATCCTAGAGAAAATTTTTTTAGAATGAAACATAAAAGAGGGAACATCTAGTGAAAGGAACTGTGATCCCATCAAGAACAAGTTTTATCACATTTACCTTATTTCATTTTTTAATAAGGCCACTAAATTGGAAGACCAGGAATGATGTAGAAACAATTTCCCTAGATTTTAGCAAAGCACTTGATAAAGGATATCATACTATTCTTTTTTTTTTATTAAAGCTTTTTATTTGCAAAACATGGGTAATTTTTCAACATTGACTCTTGCAAAAGCCTTCTGTTCCACATGTTGCTCTCTTTTCCCCACCCCCACCCCTAGATGGCAGATGGTCTAATACATGTTAATTATGTTAAAATATAAATTATACTATTCTTAAAGGCACAGATATGACCTAACTAGCTATAAAACTAATAAGGCTGCATCTGAACTCAAGTCCTCCTGAGTCCAATCTGGGCAAACAGTCACACATACAAAAAGTCTTAATGAGAGTATTGAGAGGCATTCCAATATATTATTGAAGGAAGAGCAGATGAGTATCTCATTCCATCTATAAAAGGATCAGGGGAGTAGTATATTATCAGAAACATGGATTCTCTTTCTTTTGGCAGTAATAATAGCTAGTGTTTATATAAGGCTTTAAGAACTGTGAAGTCCTTTACTTCATTTGAATCTTACAACAACTCTGGGAAGTAAATAATATATCTACCTTACAGATGAAGAAACTGAGGAAGAGAAGGTTGAGACTTGCCCATTGTAACTCATTTACTAAGTGTCTGAGGCTAAATTCAAACTCGTTACCTGCCCCAAAATTCAGTGCTGTATTCTCTGATTGCCTAAGATAGGCAAGGGTGTAGGGCTGATCATAGAAACATAAGTAAAGGTATCTTTCAAGATAATCTAGTTCAAAGATCATTTTTAAAAACTGAAGTCAAGAGAAGTTAAATGACTTAATGAAAATTTAGTGCATTGAACAAATGAGTTAAACTACAAATATTTATGAGGATGACTGGTATCAGACCACGCATTTCTTCTTTACTACTTTAGAAGGTCTATGATTTCATTATCTATGAGATGGCAATACACCTCTCCATCAGCCTTGGTTGAAATCATCCCGTACCTTAGTAGACTTTCATCCATAGCTATGACCAAAAAGTTCTATCACCTGGTGATTAATTTGCTGATGAGGAACCTCTTCAAATTCACCTAGCTTGGTTCCCAGATCACTCTTTGTTGCTTAGCCCATAATTAAACCTCTTCAGATTGGTAAGATCTGCCAGAACGTGTAATCTTAGCCAGGATCGTAGCCACACCTTCAGGAAGGAGGGACTTGCATCATGGAGAAGGTTGTTTTTGATCTTTAAATGATCCCAGGCAGATATCATTAGGCAGCATGATAAAGTGAATGAAAGCTTGGCGTTAGGCAAGTTGTGCCACGTGATTGTGATGGGATGCTACTGTGTTATAAGAAATGATGACCTTCCTTCTGGGGGTAGATCCAACATGGCGGAGTAAAGTCAGGAAGCTGCTCGAGCTCTCCCAGTTTCCCTTGAAAACCACATGAAAGCGCGCCTCTGAACAGAGTCTGCGGGAATGAAACCCCTCTCCGGCTCAAGACTGAAAAACCTTCAAGAAAGGTCAGCCTCCCTGGGGTGAAAAGGGTGGTCAGCCCAGCTCAGATAGGCTCTGGGAAAGCCGGTCATTAAGCACAGCAATTCAGCAATTGAGACCCTCAGTCCTGGCTCAGTGTAGGAGCACAGCAGGGGGGCAGCCTCCAGTCCCAGCTCAGAAGGCAAACTCTGGAAAACCAGACTGTTCCCTGAGCAGAGCAGGCAAAACTACCTCCTGCAAACACAAGGTGGCGCTGTGCTCCTCAGAGCCCCACAGGAAGCTTGGGACAGTGCCCCCTATACCCCAGGAGCAGAGGTCGACCTTAAAAGTTAAAAAAAGAAGAAATAGCAAAAGAAAAGGAAAGAAAATGAGCAAGAAACATAAACGAACCTTGATCATGAAAAACTACTGCGCTATAAAACTGTGCATCCCCTTTGACTCTGCAGTGCCAGTAGTGGGTCTGCATCCCAAGGAGATTGTAAAGGAGAGAAAGGATCCATAAGTGCAAAAATACTTATAACAGCTCTTTTTGTGATAGCAAAGAATTGGAAACTTTGGGATACAGCCCCAGTAGAGACACATCATTAGATCACAAAATCCCATATTATGAATGATATGTACCCATATAATATGCATGTATTTAATGATATATGTATGCAACAACTCCATTAATTACATATTATCATTTATAATTCCAGTACAGTGTATGTCAGTCATAATTGACTTACTTGTTTGATTTTTAAAAGAATTTTCTCTTCTTCATTTCCAACTATGTTAACCAAGTTAATTTAGTTAACTAAGGTGCAGAAACAGGATATTTTCCCTAGGGCACCAAAATTTAGAGAGTGTTGAAAACTCATGTTTCTTAGCAACATAGAACCAACTGCTATTTCTGAATTTGTGATTTCATTGATATAGTGAATTCCAGGCAAGTAGAAGTCTATCCATCAATAAACATCTTAAATTATTTTCCATCTGGCCAAGTTAGAGAATGGCACATGGGTACTGAAATGCCCAGGGTCATAGCAGGTGTCATAACATAGCATGTATCAGAAGTGAGAAATAAACCTAGTCCTTTTAATTTGAAGCCAATTCTCTCTCCATTACATAACACTGCTTCTCTGCAAGAATAACTAATTAAAAAGAAGGCAAGGTGGGGAAGGTAGGGGGAGGTATGAGGCAAAGAGACCAACAAGAATCTGCTACTGCATTCCTAATGAGAGATAATGATGATCTGAACTAGCATTGTAGCTGTGTGAGCAGACAGAGGAAGATCTATACAAGAGATTTTGTGAAGATAGACATGAAAAGATTTAGTGGTGGACTGGATAAAAAGAGTGAGTGAGAAGTGGAGGATGGAAGATAATACCAAGGTCATAAAGTCATATATTTGGGTAGCTGAGTTCTGTTTTGGATATGTTCAGTTTGAGATTCTTATAGGAATCCTTATACATCTATATTTATATTTATATCTATCTGTCTGTCTGTCTGTCTAGCATGATATAGTAGAATGAATATTGAATTTGGAGCTGATACCTGTTTTTAAATCATAGCTCTCACATTTACTGAGTATGAGCATGTGTAAATTACTTAACTTTTCCCAGGCTGAGTTAATTCATTCATAACACGGGGGCATTACATATTGCTACTTATTTTTCAGGGTCTTATATAATTATGTGCTATGATAATTAAATGGATTCCCCAAGATTATGTAGTGAATAATGCAATTGAAATTAGATTCCGTGGTTTTTGACTTCAAACCTCTAGTTAATATGTTAAAATGGAATGAAGAGGGCATTAGATAATTGGCCCCCAAATTTTGGAATGTATTTTATTAATATGGGCAGCATAGATAGCATGTAAGCAACTAAGTGGTACAGTCAATAGTGTTTTGGGCTTTGAAGTCATGGAGAAGACTTGAATTTAAATCTAGCCTCAGAGATTTACTTGCTGTATAACCTGGGACAGATCATTTAACTTCTGCTGCCTCAGTTTCCTTAGCTATAAGATAGAATAATAATAGCATTTAACTTCGTGGATTGTTGTGAAGATCCAATGAGTTAATATTTGTAAAGTGCTTTGAAAATCTTCTAAATGTTATCTTTATTTTTTATGCCTAACAAAGAAAAATTAAAGGAGGGGGAAATTTTCCACTTGTTTTTTTCCTTACTGGAAGAAAAAAAAGTAAAAACATTATCTTGATCTTCCTTCACATATTATGAATCATGCAGTTATTGAACCTGCCACTTCAAGCCTTGATTAATAATATTCTTAATTGCTTTCCTTTTTCTCCTCACAGCTGGCAGATGGAACGCTGTAGTTCTGGCTGAACCACATCAGTGGTGTTGATGCTGCAAACAAATGGTGTTACAGTCGGCAGGCTTGTCCTCTTTGATCTATCTTTCCTGAACACAGTGGAATCAGGGGAAGTTTCTCCTTGATTTCATCTGTGCCTTGGCTGCTCCATTATTTGCCTTTCTAGCTCCCCAGGGACACAAGGGTCCCAGATTGAAAGGTAGTTTGAGTACTGTAGTCCATCTCTGCTCATGTTATTGAGCTGGGGGGCCAAAAATGCCAGCTTTGGCTGCAGAGAATTGGACTAAGTATTGGAGGGATATTCATTCCTTACTATTACTGCTTCTATTATCCTTTGTTACTTTCTGGAAAATATCAAAATGGGGTGAGATAAATGCCATACATACATGAGATTAAGGAATATACCAACTTTTAGGTGATGAGTAATTTTGTTCTTATATTTTTGTTTATTTTTACTCTCCTTGTATTTTTGGGTAAGTGATCAGTGCATACCTTCAGCAATGATTGCTTAGCTGTTATCTAGTACTTTGGATCTCGAATAGCTGGGTCTGGGATATTTGGGAAATTAGATCTTTCTCATAAGGTGATCATGGTTGTCTATAGAGAAATAGCTTTAGTTCTAGCAAAGGTGAAGTCATGTTCCTCATGAAGCCTTGGGGGGGAAAATATTTTCAAGTGAGAATTTGGTTGCACTCATCCCATTAACCTGAACTGACACAGAACAGATGGGAAGAATAACAAGGAGTCCAAAGTATTATCTTGCAGGCATAGTTGTTTGAATAGTGGGGAGAATTCCATTTATTTAAAAAAATATTTAATATCAAATTTTCTTTAAGTTTGCATGGGTTAAATGTAAGGAAAAGGCATTTGGACCAGCGTATTTTGAATTGTAACCAATTATGATATTAAAAAAATCTGAAATCTGAGAATATTGATGTTTTATTGAGGAAAAAAACTGAGTAGCCTTTGGAAATTTGGTTAACTTTGCAGGATATAATAGCATTATCAAAATTTATTTTGATTGAAATAAAGAGTTAATAGTTTATGGTAACATGTTATGATGGAAAGAAAATTTGGATATTATAGAAAGAAAATTTGGATCTGAGACCTAGCCACTTACTAGCTATATGAACTTGGACAAATCACTTAGAACCAATGTGAAACAGCAAATAGAGTCAGAAAAGCTTGATTCTAATTTTGCATCTGATATTTATTTGCTACATAACCACTGACCCCTGAAGCTGTTTGAACTTCAATTTCCTCATCATTAAAATGGGAATAAAAATATCTATAGTACTCACTTTACATAGAGTTATCCTGAGACTCAAATAAGATAATGAAAATAAAGCAGGTTGCAAATCTAAAAGTGGCCTATTATGCCAACTAATATATACATACATACATATATATGTATATATACATATATTATATGCAGAAATCAAATGTATAACTAGAATTATATACTCTTGATTCCTGCAAAGATCTTCAGGTAAGGTTTGATGGCTCATATTTCTATTTCAATTAAATACTACTGCGATAGGGTAACAGAGACTATTCATTTTTTTTTTTTTTAGTTTTTATTAAAGCTTTTTATTTGCAAAACATATGTATGGGTAATTCTTCAACATTGACCCTTACAAAGCTTTCTGTTACAAAATTTTCCTCCATACTCTCTACCCCTCCCCTAGATGGCAGGAAACCCACTACATGTTAATTATATTAAAATACATATTTCCACACATCATTGTTGTGCAAGAAAAATCGTATCTACAAGAAAAAAAAATCAGAGAAAGGAAACACAATGTAAGCTAACATCAATAGAGAGCATGAAAATGTTATGTTGTGGTCCACATTTCATATCCCTCTCTCTGGGTCTATATGGCTTTCTTCACTGGAACTGGTTTGAAACATTTCATTTGTGAAGAGAGCCACGTCTATCAGAATTGATCATCATATAGTCTTGTTGTTGCCGTGCATAATGATCTCCTGGCTCTGCTCATTTCGCTCAACATCAGTTCATGCAAGTCAGAGACTATTCATTTAAGAGTAGAAAAGAACTACATGTATTTGTGTATGTTCTGTGACTTATTGGGTACAGGGCTTTATTGGATAGGCAGAAGTGCTCTCTTCCCTTCTTATTGTATCATTAATGTTTGAGAGAGAAACCTTCCTTCCATTAAGGGGAGTAAGGATGTGTTTCACTAAAATGCAACAGAGGATGACAAATTATTAAGTTAATCTACTTATGGTGACACAATGCATGGCTTTAAAATATGTCATTGGAGCATATCCACATTATTAAGAGATATGAATTTGGTGAATACTTTTGTATAATCATTAATTCATTTAATTTTCAAAATATTTGATTATGATGAATACCAATTGGTATACACAACATCAAAGAACAATTGGCAAATTAAAATTTGATTCAATTCAATTTAATAGGTATTATTAAGAATTCCTTACAAGAAAAAAAAAACCCACAACTAGTGGTAGGTGCTGAAAACACAAAGACAAAATGAAATTTGGTTCATATTTCATTTAAGAAAAATAATTTGACAGCCCAAATATTACTTTAAAAAGTATTTAATACATATTGCAGTTAAAAGTTGTAACTAATTCCTAGTCCCTCTTCTAAAATTCAAAATTTGTAGAAATCCAATGGCATTCTTCTTCTTCTTCTTCATAGGTAAAAAATAACTCCTCTAAAACAAAATATTGTATTTAAACATTAGTTTATATAATTATCCTTGACAACAGATATATAAACACTCAAGTCAATTTCCTAATTGTTCTTCACTTATATCCATTGAAATTAGTATCAGGTTTTTAATCAGTAACATATTTAACACATATTTATCATTCAATATTGTGAAATTAAGAAGCAATAAAACTGGTGTTCTTTTTGAGTAAATAAGTTACGATTTCAGTATTGAAATCTACTTCCTCCCCCAATTCAATGAACACCTAATAAAGAAATAATAGTTTACAACAATTTGTCCTTCATTGATTTTAGCATCATTCTGATAGTGGTTCTGCTTATCTGATGGCTTGAAATACTTAGTACGTAGGTATTTTGTGATTTTAGATATTTTCTGTTTTTTTTTCCAGATCTCATCAGCACTTTGAGAATCATTTGTATCACTGCTGAATTCAAAGGCAATTTATGCAAAAAGAAAACACACACCTTACAAAAATAACTTCTGAATTTTACAATGTTAAATAATATGATAATAAAATACCCAAATTAAATGGTCTTTAATGGGGCCAAGAAAATTATTTTTATGTCATATATCCAAAATATTTTGAAAGTGGAAAAATATGGAAACTATGACTTGGTAGTGCCTTAGTTATTTTTACTATTCAGGTATGTCAGCCTCTTCATTACCCCATTTGGGGTTTTCTTGGCACAGACATTAGAGTGGTTTGTCATTTCCTTCTCCAGCTCATTTCCAGTTGAGGAAATTAAGTCAAAGAGGGTTAAATGACTTACTCAGGGTTATGCAGTTTAGTAAAATCCAGATTTGAACTCAAGAAGATGAGTCTTCTTAACTCCAGACCTAGTACCCTATCTACTGCATTGCCTATTATCCAGTTTAATTGTCACTTTGGGCAAATCTTGTAGGCTAATAATCAAATTGGCTTGGTGACTTAGACTGCTGGAGAATGCAGCAAATTCCTCATCAGTTGCAAAGCCAGTTGACTACATCAGATATATTGTTGATAGGATTCTAGTTCAGATATTGGTTGGACAAGAGGGTCACTGAAAACACTTCTGAGATTCTCTGTATTTGTTTCAGGAGATATTAGGTAAAAGTGATAAACAAGTGTGATAAGGAGATTGGTAAGTGGTAAGGAGATCATGCCATTTGATCATTGGTTGCAAGAACTAGGGACATTTAAACTGGAGATGAGAAAACTTGAGTATGGAGCCTTAGATCCATGTCCAAGTGTTTGAAGAGAAATTATGTGGAAGAGATTGAACTCAAGAGGGTAAGACTACTGTAGAAATAGTGACTGAAAGTTACAAAAAGGATATTTGGTCACAATTTAGCCTTCATGTAAGGGCAAACTTTATCATTATTTTTGTGGCTATCTCTAAGTACAATGGGCTACTTTAGAAGAGAATGGTTTCTATCTCATTGAAGATCTTCGATCAAAGGTTGGCTGACCATTTAATATTGTAGATGGTATTGTTAGGCCCTGGAAAGCAGGCCATATGCCTCTCTCTCCTTTTTCATTTGTGCAATTAGACTTGGGAAAATTGAGTTTAAAAAGAAAACTTTAAACTTTGAAGCTCCAGCTCCCCTTCACATACCATTGCGACACAATGAGGGATAGAAAAGAAAAACAGTCTCCAGATGCTTGCCCTTCTGACTTCATCCCTGTCCAAAAACTATCCTGGGAATAGAATTATTGTCAAGGACAATCTTGTGTCCTGCTGGCTCTTATTATAACCCTTATCTATCTAAGAATAGTCTTACTCCCCTGTTTGACAGGACTTAAGCCACAATCTCCAAGCTGTAAATATCAAGTTAACTCCTTTTCCCCTGCCCTCTTTTTGAAGTAAAGATAACAACAGCTGCAAGAATAATTGCACACTCGCTTCTAAATTTTGCTTGCTAAAATTCTTATATAAACTCTGTGCCTCAGTTGCTCTGGACTGAATGCTTTGGAAGTATATTCCCATTTTGATCAGCTAGCTTAAACTTTCTACTTTAAAGATTAAAAACAATCTCTTCTTGCCTCAGTTTCTCTGGTATTAAAGTATTCTTGTTCAGGTATGTCTTGGACTAGATGGACACTGGAATCCTGTCTAGCACTTAGATTTCATGATTCTATGATTAATTGTATTTACTTTTTTGTTGGCTTGATCTTATTCTCTGATTGGTTGGAACTGATTAGACATCACAGTAATACATATCCATATCTTACCTAAGTGACATTGGACCCAGAAAAGCTTTTTGTAAAAACAATAGTAGTATATGTAAATCTACAAAGAATTCATGCAAAGTTAGCTTCAGATTCCATAATTCTCATGAAAACAGAATCATTAAATCAAATATTTCTAATATATAAAAAGGTTTAACCACCAAAACTTTATTTACTCTTGAAAATAAATGGTGATGCATATAGAGGTTCAATAAATGCTTACTTTAATGAAACATTTTGATTAAAAATGCAAAATGTTTCATTAAAGTAAGCATTTATTAGGTACCTCTTATTGAATGAATGAATGAAAACAATTTCAATTGGGTAGGAACAGGTTTAAATTAAAAACTTTCTATAAATCTAGTTTCCATCAAAAGCCATAATTTTTTGTTATGGTTTGCCTGATGTTCTCAACTCTAGGGAATGCAAGAGTATATCATTAGCACAGCCTATAGTTCATCTTCTTTCTGTCCCTGTGCATCTTCCATGACCTCTTACACTGTCTCCAAGATGATACTTTTTCCTCTCAGCTTGATGAGACCAATTACTTTTCCTTCCCTAATAGGGTGTCAATTATGCCATTGCTATCATTGCTACAGGCAGAGGCACATTTATCACACTTACTGTTACATTCCTGAATGTTTCTACTTCAAGGTCTCTCATTTCCTTTTAGATGTCTTTCTGTACCCTAATTGTCCTTTGTTGTATGTTTTGAAATGACAGTTTCTCTGATATCCTGGTTGCAGACTTTTTCTTATTTCTCCCTTTTTAATAACATTTGAAATTTTCATTATAAATTGGTGTTGCAATTTTGAGTTTTGAGTTCAATATTCAACCTATTTCTGGGGTAGATAAAATATATTATTTACCAGATGATTTTATAGTAATTGTTAGTGTAGTCCCTTGTAGCTGGAACTGAAGTGACAAAACCAAAAAAAAAAAAAAAAAGCTAAATTGACTATACATAATATGCCCTAAAGCAATTTACTATCAGTGGTATAATAGGACGACAGATCTAGGGCAAGAAGGGACTTTGGAAATCAACTAGTACAACCTCATTGTTTTACAGATGTGGAAACTGAGGACTGGAGAAGGACTTGCCCAAGATATGACATAAACTGCAAATCTTTCTCTTTGTATTATGTGTTAATGCTAAGAATATGTGGGCTCCTCTTTTCCTCTCTCTTTCCAGCCTACCAGGGAGTCCAGATAATCCTGGCTAAGTACTTTAGAGGAAGTGCAATGTAGTATGAGATAATGGGTGGGGGAATTGTCAAATTCTTCCTAGCTTCTATTAGTATTATCTATGGCACTGATTTGAGTGATTAGGTATGAGGGTGGAAAGACTATGGCTTTGTGAAAGCCAATATGACATTAGGGAAAGAGACATATAGTTCAATTCAAAAGGATTGCAATATATTCTTGACCTTTTAAAGGTCTTTAATGTGTGATGTCTGTGACTGTAGAAACCTCAAAGCAACTGAAACCTTCCAAGAGGCACATAAATCTGTATTTTTGAGCTAGAGCCTGAGCAAACCAAGGGTCTTGTAGACAATTGGTCCCCTGGAAAGGAGAATAATCATCATGTACATTAAGTTAAGAAGAGCTACATAAATTGAGATCTATTGGTCTAGCAATGGAAATAAACAAAAAAAATGACTAATTTAGTCTTTTACTCATAGAGCAGCAACTAGTATTTCTTGAGAGCAGAAAGATAGGTGAGCTACAGGACAAATGGATGGAACACAGATATCTAGATGAGTTGTGAAAGGTGGTACATATATGAAGGAATTAATATAGGCTTGTTCAATGCTAAAGTACTGCATAGGACAACATTATAACTGAATAAGACTCTAGAACTCTTGGTTGTCATCACTGTTTTCTATGACCTCTGACATGAAAGCTATTTGCTTCCTTTTGATCTGAAAATAAACTTGTTCACATGGAATTTAGAACTCAATTACTTATATGGAGAATTGGGTATCAGATGGTGAAGTTCCTAGATTATGTGGGTGAGTGCAACAAGTTAGAAGTGAAACATTTCCCAAAATATATTCAGCCATTTTGTGTCATGAAGCAGGCTCTGACACATGATACATAATTTTAATTAGGATCAGTAACGAAAAGACCAAAAAATTTCAGAAAGATGTTTAAGGAACATTTGAGGAGCAAGAGAAAAGTTTCATTTGGCACTATCAGCCATTTTGCTGGGGAAGATTACATAGAGAAGGTGGTATGTGGTTAAAGCCTTAAAAGGAGATAAGGTTACTATGTTCATTTTTTCTTCTTCTATGCATTATATTCCTAATCTTTTCCATTGATCCACTACTCCATATCATATTTAGTATCAAATTAATGATTACAGTTTGGTAGTATAGTTTGAGATAATGCTATTGCTAGGTCCCTTGCTTTCCCATTTTTTTCATTGATTCTCTTGATATTCTTAAACTTGTGCTCCTCCAGATTAAGTTTGTTACTCTTTTGTAGCTCTAATAAGTAATTTTTCATAGTTTAATTGGCTCTGCACTAAGAATCTAATTAAGTAGTAATTCTAGTTTAATTAATTGGTTTAGCCTACACTTGAGCAATTAATATTTTTCTAGTTGTGTAGATCTGTTTTTGTATGAAGACTGTTTTGCAATTTGTTCATTTAGCTTCTGTATTGACTTAGTATGTGGACTTCCAAGTATTTTCTGCTGTTTGATAAATCCAGTGATACCAAGTATTGAATCAAGAACTTCCTTTCTGAAAAAAAAAATGCTGGGAAAACTGGAAGCAGGCTGGCAGAAATCAGACACAGACTAACATCTCACCTGTACATACTAAGATAAGCTTGAAATAGGCTTGGGCATACTGTGCAATTTAAATAAATCAGTTGAACATGGAAGAAATTATGTCATATCTATGAATAAAGAGTCCCTGACCAAATCAGAGATAAAGGTAAAATGAGTCATTTTGATTACATAAAATTTAAAAAAAATCCTTTTTATACCAACAAAAGCAAAAGTGGAACAAAAACTGAAAACTTGGAAAACATCTTTACATTAAGTTTTTCTGATACAGTTATCATATCTAAAAATATAGGGAGGGAGCCAAGATGGCGGAGTGAAAAGGTGACTTTCTGCCTCTCCTCCGATCTTCTCTCAAATCAACAATAAAATAAGGCTCTGAACTGATCTTCAAGTCAACGAACTCAGAAATATTTGGGCACGGCTCTCTGGAGAACTTCATATCAGGTTAGTCGTACTCGGAAAGAGAGATAAATAGACGACCCCTGTGCAGGCCGGAAGTGAGGGTGGGACTCAGCCCAGCTTATTGTGGAAGAAATTCCAAACTCCAAACTCCAAATTCCAAACACCTGGAGTTTATCTGAGGCACACGGGACACTCTGCCCTGATTGGGGACAGGTGTTCTGGCAGACTTGCCTTGTTTAAGGAGTAATTCGGACTTAGTCCTAGCCACCACCGGCCCAGCACCTTAAGTCAACTCGCCGAAGTGCCCCAGGGCAAACTGTCTTCAGCCGAGGTTTTTTTTTTCCCCTACCTTAAAGAGATATCCACTCTGTCTAAAAAAAAAAAAAATGATGAAGAAGCAAAAGAGAGCTCTCACCATAGACAGCTTTTATCAAGGCAAAGAAATGACCCCAGAACCAGAGGTTCCTTTAGACAAAAATCCAGAGAACATCAGCCAGGACCATCACTGGTACCCTTTTCAAAAGGCCTTTCTGGAAGACTGCATAAAGAACCTCAAAAGAGAGCTGGAGGATAAATGGGAAAATAAACTGAAATCAGTGCAAGAAGGATACAGTATCTTGCAAGAAGGATATGATGCTCTGCAAAAGAGATATGAAAAAGACACCAATTTATTAAAAAATAAAATTAGTGAAGTGGAAAAAGAGTGCAGTGAACAAATTGGCCAGTTACAAAAGGAACTTAAAAAGGTAACTGAAGAAAACAACACTTTAAAAATAAGAATTGAACAAATGCAAGTGAATGACTCACTAAGACTTGAAGAATCAGTCAAACAAAAACAAAAAAATGAAAAATTAGAAGAAAATATGAAATATCTCCTAGGAAAAACAACTGACTTAGGAAATAGATGTAGGAGAGACAATCTAAGGATTATTGGACTTCCTGAAAGCCATAATCAAAAAAAGAATCTAAACACTATCTTCCAGGAAATCCTGAAAGAAAACTGCCCTGAGATTGTAGAATCAAAGGGCAAAATCACCATAGAAAGAATTCACTGATCACCTCCTGAAAGAGACCCCAAAATTAAAACCCCAAGGAATATCATGGCTAAATTTCAGGACTATAGCACCAAGGAACAGATTCTGCTAGCAGCTAGAAAGAAACAATTCAAATACCGAGGATCAATAATTAGAATCTGTCAGGATCTGTCAGCTTCCACACTGAAGGATCGAAGGGCTTGGAATCAGATATTTCGAAGGGCAAAGGAACTTGGATTACAGCCAAGAATAACCTATCCAGCTAGAATGAGCATTATCCTCCAGGGAAGAAGATGGTCATTCAATGATATAGGTGAATTTCACCTATTTCTAATGAAAAGACCGGATCTGAACAAAAAATTCGACACCCAAACACAGAACTCAAGAGATGCATAAAAAGGTAAAAAGGAAAGG
>JAJPUD010011397.1:12375-34452 GCA_023553655.1 Myrmecobius fasciatus | reverse complement strand
AGGTTAACAGAAGAGGATATAAATTATTTAAATAGTCCCATATTAGAAAAAGAAATAGAACAAGCCATTAACCAACTCCCTAAGAAAAAATCTCCAGGGCCAGATGGATTTACATGTGAATTCTACCAAACATTCAAAGAACAATTAATTCCAATACTACACAAACTATTTGAGAAATTAGGGACAGAAGGTATACTGCCAGAATCCTTCTATGAGACTGATATGGTGCTGATAGCTAAACCAGGTAGGGTAAAAACAGAGAAAGAAAACTATAGACCAATTTCCCTAATGAATATTGATGCAAAAATTTTAAATAAGATATTAGCAATGAGATTACAGAAAGTCATCCCCAGGATAGTACACTATGACCAAGTAGGATTTATACCAGGGATGCAGGGCTGGTTCAATATTAGGAAAACTATCAGCATAATTAATTATATTAATAACCAAATTAACAAAAACCATATGATTATCTCAATAGATGCAGAAAAAGCCTTTGACAAAATCCAACACCCTTTCCTATTTAAAACACTAGAGAGTATAGGAATAAATGGGCTTTTCCTTAAAACGATCAGTAGCATCTATTTAAAACCATCAGCAAGCATCATATGTAATGGAGACAAACTAAAACCATTCCCAATAAGATCAGGAGTGAAACAAGGCTGCCCACTGTCACCATTACTATTTAATATTGTATTAGAAATGTTAGCTTTAGCAATAAGAGAAGAAAAAGAGATAAAAGGAATCAGAGTAGGTAATGAAGAAAACAAATTATCACTCTTTGCAGATGACATGATGGTATACTTAGAGAACCCTAAAGATTCAACTAAAAAACTACTAGAAACAATTCACAACTTTGGCAAAGTTGCAGGATTCAAAATTAATCCACATAAATCATCAGCATTTTTATATATTACCAACAAAGTTCAGCAGCAGCAGATACAAAAAGAAATTCCATTCCAAATAGCAGATGATAGGATAAAATATTTGGGAATCTATCTGCCAAGGAAAAGTCAGAAACTATACGAACTAAATTACAAAACACTTTCCACACAAATAAAATCAGACCTAATCAATTGGAAAAATATTAAGTGCTCATGGGTAGGCAGAGCGAACATAATAAAATGACAATACTACCCAAACTAATCTACTTATTTAGTGCCATACCAATCAAACTTCCAAGAAATTATTTTACAGATCTAGAAAAAATAGTAGCAAAGTTCATTTGGAAGAACAAAAGGTCAAGGATTTCAAGGGGATTAATGAAAAAAAAGGCAGATGAAGGTGGCCTTGCTGTACCAGATCTAAAACTATATTATAAAGCAGCGGTCATCAAAACCGTTTGGTACTGGATAAGAAATAGAGCAGTCCATCAGTGGCACAGGATAGGTTATCAGGACAATCTAGGCAATAACCTTAACAATCTAGTGTTCGATAAACCCAAAGACCACAGCTTTTGGGATAAATACTCTCTATTTGGCAAAAACTGCTGGGAAAATTGGAAACTAGTGTGGAAGAAATTAGGGCTTGACCCATACCTAACACCACATACCAAGACAAGATCTAAATGGGTTCATGATCTAGATATAAAGAGGGACTTTGTAAGCAAGTTAGAGGAACGTAATATAGTTTATCTCTCAGACCTGTGGAGATGGAACAAATTTATGTCCAAAGAAGACTTGGAACTCCTAATTGAACACCAGATGGATAATTTTGACTATATTAAGTTAAAAAGTTTCTGTACAAACAAAACAAATGCAGACAAGATTAGGAGGGAAGCATCTAATTGGGAAATCATCTTTACATTTAATGGTTCTGATAAAGGCCTCATTTCTAAAATATATAGAGAATTGTCTCATATATATAAGAATTCAAGCCACTCTTCAATAGATAAGTGGTCAAGGGATATGAACAGACAATTTTCAGATGATGATATTAAAACCATCTCTAGTCATATGAAAAGTTGCTCCAAATCACTATTGATCAGAGAAATGCAAATTAAGACAACTCTGAGATACCACTACACACCTGTCAGATTGGCTAAAATGACAGGAAAAGATAACGATGAATGTTGGAGGGGATGTGAGAGGGCTGGGACACTGATACATTGTTGGTGGAAATGTGAACGGATCCAACCATTCTGGAGAGCAATTTGGAGCTATGCTCAAAATGTTGTCAAACTGTGCATACCCTTTGACCCAGCAGTGTTTCTACTGGGCCTATATCCCAAAGAGATCTTAGAGGAGGGAAAGGGACCCACATGTGCAAGAATGTTTATGGCAGCCCTTTTTGTAGTGGCTAGAAACTGGAAACTGAAGGGATGCCCATCAATTGGAGAGTGGCTGAATAAGTTATGGTATATGAATGTTATGGAATATTATTGTTCTGTAAGAAACGACCAGCAGGATGATTTCAGAGAGGCCTGGAGAGACTTGCATGAACTGATGCTGAGTGAAACGAGCAGAACCAGGAGATCATCATGCACAGCAACAACAGTATTACATGATGATCAATTCTGATGGACATGGCTCTCTGCAATAAAGAATTGTCTCAAACCAGTTCTAGTTGTTCACTGAAGAAAACCATATACACCCATACAGAGGGACATGAAATATGGACCACAACGTAACATTTTCATGATCTCTATTGACATTTGCTTGCATTGTGTTGCCTTTCTCTGATTCTTTTTTTTTTCTTGTAGATAGGATTTTTCTTGCATAACTTTTCAAGCATTTCAACATTATTAACATGTAGTGGACTTCCTGCCATCTAGGGGAGGGGAGGGGACTGGGGGTAAAATTTGTATAGGAAAGCTTTGTAAAGATCAAGGTTGGGGAACTACCCATACATATGTTATACAAATAAAAAGCTTAAAATAAAAAAAAAGAAAGAATACAGGATATGGAGTTTAAGGATCTAGTATCTAATCCTAGTTCTAGCATTTATACTCTATATGGCCTAAATAAAGTTATTTCATCTTTAAAAAAATAAAAATAAAAATAAAAATATAGGGAGCAGATCCAAATTTATAAGAATAAGAAGCATTCTCCATTTGATAAATGATCAAGGGATGTGAATAGGGAGTTTTCAGAGGAAGAAATTAAAGAGATCAGTAGTCAGATGAAAAAAAATACTGTAAATTACTAATACTTAAAGAATGCAAATTAATATAACTCCGAGGTACCTTTTCAAAATTATTAGATTAGCTAAGATGACAGAAAAGGAAAAAAAAAAGAAAAATACTGGAGGAGATGTCGGAAAATCATTACATTAATGCACTGCTGGTAGACATCTGAACTAGTCCAACTATTCTTGGAAGTAATTTGAAACTGTGACTCCAAAGGAATTAAATTGTATACAATTTTTGACCTAGCATACCCAAAAGAGATCAAAGGAAGAGGAAAGAGATCAATATGTACAAAAACATATTTATAGAATATATTTTTATAGTGGAAAACCATTGGAAACTGAGTGGATGTCCAACAACCAGGAAATAGTTATGATATATGAATGTGTTATAAGAAATGATGAAAGGAATGGTATCAGAAGAATCTGGGAAGGCTTATATAAGAAGTGAAAGAAAGTGAACTGAGCAGAACCAAGAGAACAATTTACACAGTTAACATCAATATCATGATAATCAACTGTGAAAGACTTAATAACTCTAAACACAATAACTCACACAATTCAAAAGGACTTAGGATGAAAAATGCTATCCATCACCAGAGAGAGAATTGATGGACTGAGTGTGGATTGAAACACATTTTTTTTTCTTTTTCTTGCTTTTTTTTTGGATCGGGGAGGACATGGATAATGCAGAAATTTGTTTGGCATCACATTAAAGTCAAATAATGAATTTTATATTTGCAATATATAGTGAGATTTAAATGTCTTCATTGCTTACTCAATGGATGGGGAAGAGATTAAGGGGGAGAGAGAATTTGGAACTGAATAAAAGAAAATTAAATTTAAAAAAAGAAAATAAGAATTCTGACAAGTAGAGATTAAGGAGAGGTACATTCCAGGAATAATGCATAGTCTTTACAAATGTACAGAGAACAGAGTAAACAGTTTAATATAGAGTAAAGATTGATTTATTTTTGATTTAGTATAGAATAGAGTACAAATTGACTGGAAATAAGCTTAGGAATAATAGGAAACAAGGTCGGGAAGAGTAAGTTAGAGTTGTCTTCCATGAGGTAGTACCATGTTGATGTGTGTGCCTAGAAGTAATAGGGAGGACCAATGGCTTTTGATCAGGGGGTGACAGGTTTAAATCTCTGCCCTAAAAAGATTATTTTCAAAGTTTTAGGTGATAGAGAAAATGGACACAGGAAAATTAGGGGGATAATAGATATTTAGTTAGCTTTGTACTTTTTTATGTTCAAAGAATTCATATCTTAGGAGCCAGTCTTCTGAGGATAAGCCAGCTCCATTTTAGCTCAGATACTATTTATCACTTCATGGGATCCATACTTTAACTAGTTTTGCCTAGATGGGACCCATTAAAGCTTGTGTTCTCCCAGTAAAACCTTAGAGAACCAAGGGGTTTCTTTCATTACTGAGTAAGCAGTAATAGAACTAATAATGATATCAACTTTAGTGGAGGATTATTAACTGATTTCTTTTAAAATATTTTAAAAAAAGAACCTTCATCATCATAGATTAAGACACTCCTATCTAGCACCACTTAAGATAGAATCACATCATTCTCTAAGAATAAATAAATCATAAATTTCAACTTTGCCCTTTGAACAATAAATCTCAAAGACTACATTTCCTTAATTTAATTTAAGGGTTTCCTTAAATTCTGGGATATTTGAGCATTTTCAAAAGTTTAATTTGGAAAACTCAGAAACTCAGGGATTACATGAGCTTTAACCTATCTAAGACTTAATAAAGAGGAGAAGAGGAAGGAGAGAATTAGAAAATGGAAAACACTAAAAGAAAATTTTGAACTTGTTTATTATTTTTCATTTGATAAACATTTTACAATATATTCTTTTAAATTCACTGGAGTAGAATGATAGTTGTGAGCATTATACCAAAAGACAAAACAGAATATTTGCCTTCAGGAGATTTCCAGTCTCATAAGAGTTATAAGACATAAACATAGATAAATTTAATACATATTAAGCCATGATGAGAAAAGAATATGAAATCAGATGAAATAAATTGAACCTGATAATTATTTAAAAGGAAATGAAGGATAAAACATAGGAATCAATAATTATGTTAATATATTTTGAAGATAAACATTGACTACTAGATATAATGAGAAAAGATTCTAAATATAAAGATAAGGGAGTACTTGGAATATAAATATACCTGTTGAAATTCTTAACTTCCTTCAAGATTTAATTTATCTGCCATTTATTTCAGAAAGCCTTTCTTGTCATTCTAATTTTTTTCAGTCCTTGATGGGCCACTCAGTTACGTGGCTTTGGGCAAACCATGTAATTTCAGCTTCCTCATCTGTAAAACAAAGGAGTTAGACTACATGATCTCTAATATTCCTTTAGGCCTGCCAATTATGATCTTAAGTGTATTTCTTCTTCTATTTATTATTATTACATATAATATTTAACATATTACTCATTTAGTAAATTTAAATATAATTAATAAGTATTTGATGTATACTATCATATTTAAAATATTTTTGTCTGCCCTCCCCACTTTCCACAATAGAATAGAGGGCAGGTAGTATTTTTGTCTTTGTATACTCCTTGAACATAGCCAGTACTTAATATATTTTTGTTAAATTGAATATCCACATGAATGAACTCACAAATCATTTGAAATATTTGAAGTCTTAAAATAGGAGTCTGAAGAAATAGTAGACTGACTGGTTCCTCATTTATTCCTGCATGTTATAGCTGGCACTTAATGTTTATGCACACTAATTAATTATCTATCATCCTTTATTTTCTGTAATCATTTGCTTTTGCTAAGTAGTAGATAACTAAATGCCTGTCAGCAGGAGAAGAGTGCCTGAAACCATTATTTGGCATGTGGCAGGTGAATAGCAGATCCTAGGCTCATCATGGTGTTTCCCTATATTCTACTGATGACCGCCAGCAGAATCAAACTATTGCTGCTTGCAGGAATTACCAAATTACTGTTCCCCAGTGTTTAAACTTGCTATGAACTACTTCTTCTAATAGGCTTCATGTTCATTATAAGATAATGTATCCGATAAGCGTAAATCAGTAATGAGATGTTAGGACTCTTGAATGTGATTTATTAGGGGAAGATAAATTCTTGTAAAACAAATATATTGCTATTAGAATGTTGACAGAAGATTAGTGGAGTCACTAATAGTATTTTATATATCTCTTTTCAAGAGTAACTTTCTAACGAACCAGGAAACTTTAAATAACCAAGTGTGTGGCTAGATTTTAATTTGACATTCTATTATCCCATGAATTACATTTTAAAAAATCCGGTGAATAAAAGGTACCAACTTGGCTACTAAATAGGTGGAAAATTGATGATAGATATTATAAAGCCTTAGGATCTTAGCATCTCAGCAGCTTTTGCTATGATAGATCCCAACCATTTATTCTATTTGTCAGAAGCTGAATGTATTCTAGGTAAAGCTGATGTATTAACTAGTATGTGGCCTTTTATCGAGATTTATATATTAGATGCAATCAAATGATACTTTGTCGTTCTACTTTATGTGTTTTGCAAAATAGGCTGTGTCAAAATCAAAGAAAATGGTACCAACTAACATTTATATTTCAGTACTAGCTGCAGTTAGTTATTCAGATACTTACAGGAATTTGACACAATTCCCCATTTGGAATTAAAGTCTCTAGATTTAAAAGCCTTCTAAAATTATTAACTTTTATCAAGTAAAAGTTCTTGTATATAATTGTAGAGTCATTAAAGATGATACCAAACTTATTCATCTTCCAGTGAACATACATCAATTTTATGGACATTAAATTATTGCTTAGGTATTACAGCAAGATAGAATGGATGATTTCTGAACATTTATATTATCCCTTCTGTAGTTTAAATGGCATTATTCAGAAACTTGGCAAAGAAGTAAAAGTGCTTGGGGTTACAACTATCTGCATTTATTTTATTTTTGAAAATTTTTTATTAAAGCTTTTTATTTGTAAAACATATGCATGGGTAATTTTTCAACACTGACCCTTGCAAAGCCTTCTGTTCCAAATTTTTCTCTCCTTCCCCCACTGCATTTATTTTTAGAAGTAATTTTTATGTTATGAAAAAAAACTACTTGATTTTACATCTATGCCTATAAACAATAATACAACTACCACTTAAACTACTCTTTCCCGTTCCTCTTTAATAATTTCACATTAAATGATATGGGAATGGGAACATGGAGCATGTGAAAATCTTGTGCTATCCTTGGCAATCTCCAATATATCAAATATATCAAGCACTTTTGATTTCATTCAGGTAGGAATTATCCATGTGAGGACATCCTCTATTGATGGACATCATAACTCAGTCTTCATTTATGTCTCAGAAGTCTGGGCTGGACATGATGATGCACTCTTATAATTCATGTTATAAGTAGATGGATGCTGGTAGATTGTAGAAGTTAAGGAATTTTGAAATGTGGTAGCACTAAAGATGATTTAAAATCTGGCACCAATATGCTAAGCCCCTAGCTACTTGGAAATAAAATGAGATTAGAATATTATGATGCCTAGGGAAAGCTCAAAAAAAAAAAACAGAGAAGTTTGAAGTTTCTCTAATGATCTGTATTGGGATTGACCTGTGATTGCTGTATTTCCAGTCAGGGCAATACAGGGAGATAGTGTCTCTAAACAACTAAACAATCAACCAACCAATGCATAACTAAATATTAATGAATGAACTAATAAATAATTAAATGAATTATTGTATTGATGAATGATAGATTGGTAGATAGAAAGAAAGAAAACTGGCTTAGATTCAGAGAGGTTAAGTGGTGATTTCCCATGATCAAACAATTGTTAGAGTAGAATTTAAACCCATTTCTTCCATCCTTTCCAATTTTCTTATTTTTTCCAGTTCCCAAACTCTATTATGTTACTATATATCCAACCAATTTCCATATTTACATTAATTTGAAGGATTATTGTTATCTTTGACAACAGGATCAATTGTAAAATTAATTGGGTCTGAGGATCTACTGATTTTTTTTCTTCCTCTTTAGTAATTCTGTGTTGTTGTTGAATGACAGTATGGTATAAAAGGAAAAAAAAACACCGCTCAGAAAATCAGTTTTAATAGGAACTTTATCACAAATTAGCAATGTAACTATTAACCACAGAACTTATAGATCTTATCTTGAGATGAATGAATGATAGTCTCTCAAACTAGGATGCAGTATATCTATTAAGAGCTGGTAAAGAAAAATGAACAATAAAAATAAATAAGAAACAAAGCTTTTTTTTAGAGTCATCCAAATCAGAGTTTACCTTGAAAAGAGATTGAGTATGGTAAAGAAACTGCTTGCATACATTTGACGAGATGGGTACCTAGAAAAACAGCAATTTCAAAATAGAACACAGCCTAATCCTTCTTAATTAGTTATTTTCAATTAGCTTTAAAAGAGGTAAATTTAGTCCCTCCAACTATTTTAGTTTTTCTCCCTCTCTCATTTAACAATCTACTTAAATATATATAAGCTATTCTATTTGTTGCATTTATGTTTAATATTGATATTAATCCATTGTCCAAGGTACCTTTCAGAAAAAATGTACTTTCCATGTTTATTGCTTTTAATAAAGTCTATTTTTGTTTTTGCCTTGTATTGATCATTTCAACTAGTCCTTTATTATTTTTAACTTCATCTGTATCAAATTAATTTTACTCCAGGCTCTATTTTGACTATGTATGAATCATTTTGTTTCAAGTGTCTTTCTTATAAAAATATATTATTGGATTCTGCTTTCTAAACCATTGTATCATCCTCTCCAATTGTATGGGTGAGCTTATCCCATTCACATTCGTTCATGTGATCATCAGTTGTTTACTTTCCTCTATTTTCTTGCATTTTTCTCTTCCACTGCCTTTTTATAAAAAAGAAGATAATGGTGAATATGTTCAGTATCATCTATGTACCCCAATACAATCTACTTCTGCACAAGTGTTTCTCTTCTCTTTCTTTTACCAACAACCCAACTTGTTATTTTTCTTTTTAATTTCTTTTCTGTAATTGAGCAGAATTTGTTTTGCCTGTGACTAACTCCATGCATTTACCCTCTGACTTTTCTTCCACTTTCCTTTTTCCCTTCTGTTTTCCTCTTGAACGGAATGCACTCAAACGTATGTGTATTATTATTGTTTGAGCCATTCAGATGAAACTGAGGTTCAAGAGTTTCCCACTCCCCTATCCTTTCCTTTTTGTTTATATTCTTTATTTGTACACTTCAATTATATGAGATAATTTTCCCATGTTTCCTTCCCTTTACCCTAATGTATTTCTTTTTCCTTTCCTTCCTTTTTCTTTTTTTTAAAGATTAACATGCAATAAAAACCATGCATCTTTCAGTCTTATGTAATTCTTTCTATGACCCTGATAATTTTAGAATGCTGAGGAGACATTTTTAGAATCATTTCTTTCTCCTGCATCACAGGATTCTTATGAGGATAATGTTAATCCTAAAGATTTTGAAAATAGAAATGTTACCAATATTATTTAGGTTTGTTGTGAGGAACAAAATCTTAACTATTAGGCCTATCTCAAAGTATGAACTTGGGCTTTCTAAAGTGGAACGGATTATCTCAGGAGATCAAAGATTCCCTCCATTCTAAAAGTCTTCATATAAAGGCTAGATAATCACTGGTAAAAAGAAAAAAAATCCTCATTTATTCCCATTCAATTGCTTGTTATTATTTACCATTTTTATACTTCTCAAGATTTTTTTTATTTCAAAATTTTTATTCAGTTTTATTCTTTTCATCAGAGATAGTTGACATTTATTTCATTAAAATTCATTAAAAATGTTCCTTCCTATAGGATTATATTCAATTTTGTTGTGTAAGTTATTCTTGGTTGTAAGCTTTATCATTTGATTTTTGGGATACATTCCAAGTTGTCTACTGTTTTATGATGGTGGTTGCCAAATCTTGTGTGATCAATAGATTTAAAAAAAATTTAATATAATATTGTCCACTAATTCAAAGTGATTTAGGCAGTTTTATTTCTCTATTTCTTGAAATATGTCTAAGCTTTCAGTTTCATCATGATATTCAGGTAGTACAGTGACTTAAATTCTATTTTTCTTGTTCTGTTTTCTAGATCTTTTTTTAATGTTACGAGATACTTTTTAGTCTTTTGGCTTTGTTTTAATATTTCTTGTCTCAGGGAATCAATGACTTCCAATCAAAACATTCTAATTTTCAAAAATTCTGTTTTTTGGGTAAAGTACTCCTTGGACATAACTTCTAATTCTCTTTCCAAATCTCCTTGCAAAGTATCATTTCTTTTTACAATTTGCAAAGACTTTTGTGTAACTTTACACTTTCATTTTGCCTATAAAATTATTTCAAACACTTAAAAATGCTTCATTCATTCACTCTAAGATTTCTAGTTGAATTTGTGCTTAAGTTGTGTTTTTTCTGTGGCACTGGAAATGTTTTGGAGTCATTTTTTAAATGAAGTTTTATTTATTTGTTTGTCTTGGGTGTCCCTGTTACAACAATAACTTTCAGTGATATCATCATCATCATCATCATTTTGTTTCCTTATTCTTCTACCTTAATTTCCCTAATTAGGACTTTATTTTAAGGCTATTCTTATTAGGGTAAACTTCTGGAGGATCTTAGGGGGCAGCTCAGGATGGGGAGTCACTCTTTTGGCCCCAACTGTCTGATCCTGGGTGAAATCTGATTATTAACCTTCTGACCTAAGCTTTGCAAGCTCCTTTTTTTGTCTGGGCAACATAACAGTGAGTTTGTTTTTGGTTGAAGCCCAAGTAGATGAGAATATGGCTCCACGTAGCATAAATCATTAGTAGGTTTTCTAGATTTGGAATGACATAATTATAAGATTCTTCTTGGTCCAGACTTCTAAGTTGGTTTTTCAGCTAAAAGCTTCATATTGAGTGAGGAGCTAGATTTGAATCTAGATCAATGTCACATGACAGTTGCTTATTTCTATTCCAATTCCTTGCCTAGGATTCAGGCTTAGACTTCAAGACTTTTTACTCTGACTCAGTATCTCTAGGTTCCCATTCTCAGGCCATAGTGGAAATATAACCAAGCTCTGGCATACAAGTGACAGTGCTGTCACTTGGCATTTTTCCTGCCACTTGCAGAGAATAAAGTATCTGGATGCTCTATCTGACATTTCCTATACTACAGATTTTTAGTTTAGTCCCTATACAGGAAGGTGTGATGTGATTCCTTCCTGAGTATATCCTACCCTAATGTATAGTCTTCTGTTTATCTCCTTGTGCTTACCTAGACTTAGGGAAAAAATGAATCACTGTGATTTTTCCTTAGATTTCCAAATCAGGACTCAGTTTGATGCATTTTGTAGATCTTTGTTGAATTAGCTGGTGGGGTGGAGGTAAGAATGGCCTGGACTATGCTATTTCCTCTTACTCCATCATTTTTTGTTGGACAGTCACTTGATTTTTATGAAAATTCTTACATTTATGCATCTTACATGTTATTTTGTTATAATTTGGAGGGATTCCTCATTTTTTCTTTCTACAGATGTTTTGTAAACTTTTTTATTTTCAGTGGATTAGCTATCTCTTCCCTTGATATAACCCTATATTTGATAAGTGTACCATCTATGTCTTCATCCAATTCATTAGTAAGAAAAATTTAGTAGCACAAAAATAAGGACAGAGTTCTATATAGGGATTAAACATTAAATTAGAGATAGTAAGGTAGGAACAACACTTTTATTCCATGAAACATAAAGGTACCGCATGATCAAAATGAAGTCATTGTCTTCACGATCATTTTCTTTGTGTTCATTTCTCACTCTCTCTCTCTCTCTCTCTCTCTCTCTCTCTCTCTCTCTCTCTTTCTCGGCTTTGACCCATTTTGTTCTTATAAAGTCCTATAATCAGCACCTTTTGGCTCATGCTAACATACTGTATGAGTTTCTTCATGCTGACTACTATGCTGAATAATCACTCCTCTCTAGTAGGCATCACCTCTCTCTAGATTGTCCCTTTATGGTGACCTCTATAAAGACAAAAGAAGCTCACAATTAGAAATCCTGCCTATTTAGCATCTCCGCAGTGGACAGTTGGTTTCAGCTTTTTGGCACCCGTAGCAGTTTCTTTTCATTATGATACATACAATAGGGCCTATAGAGAGCAAACTCATTATCAAGGATAAATGTAAAATCACTGTTCATAAAAAAAAACTTTAACCACAGAATAGATCTTTATGTATCCTTAGAATGCTAGATGTAATGGCATTTTGCCTAGCTATATATATATATATATGCTTACCAAGGCTCCAAGTATTGCCTATGGTCCCTTCTTGTTTTCCAAAAAGATCATTTCTGACTATATAGGATTTAGGGATACTAATTAATCAGATGCTACAAATTCCTTCCCTCCAAGAATGAGTAATGAGGGATGAGGAGAGTAGGGTCAAATATTGTCATAACTCATTTTTCTAAGGATATTGAGAAAAAAGAACAATTGTTTTAGCCAAGTTATTTTAAAGGAAAAGTAATTTTTTATACTTTCATAATTTATCAAATATAATTTGACAAGAATTTCATCATTAGAATATAAACTTCCTCATTAGAGGATTAGAGATTAGAGACTGTTTTTTCTCTTTGAATCTCTAGCATTTAGCACAGTGTCTGGAAGATATTCAGTATTTAATAAATGCTTATTGATTGATTAATATCCAAAGGACATAAAAATCATTTTTTGAAGTCTGTGTTATCTGCTTACTCTACTTTTCTGTCATTTTACTTACTGATGTTGAGCATATTCCTCTGCTTTCCCCAGATTCACCTAAATTAGTCTCCTCTTCAATTTTTTCTTTTCCATCCTCCTCATCAGCATCAAGCTCTTGAAACTCCTGCTTTTGTAGTCTCTCATAAAATCAAAGATATGGAAATAGAAATGGACTTAAAGATCATCTAGTCCAACTTTCTCATTTTGCAAATACGGAAACTTTTCCCACTGTCCTAATCCTATACTTTCATATTCATTATGACTTCTGATTGATTGCCTTATCATCATTTTTATCCTATTGCCTTCCAGTTTGACTTACTTTCTAGGCCGGTTGCCATAATCAGCTATTTCAAAGATGCTCTAACACCTGAGAATACCTTGACTTTCTACTATGCTTGTTAAAATTTCATCTTTTGCTTTCTTCCATTCAGATCTGGATTATTGATTATTGTCATAAAACTTCTTATTGAGTTCCTTAGAAACTGAAGTTATCAAACTTTATTGAGGCCTTAGAAGGCCATGTGGAAAGCTTTTATTCCTATTTTTGTTGCTATCCTAATACATTGTTCATTACATTTTAAATTATTGTTAAAACATTTTTCTCCACCCCCGAATTTAATTCTCATCTTTTTCTTTGAAAATGACTGACTTCTAAGAATATTTAGATTCTATAATATGAATTGATTAATTATATTTCTTTCCATTTCAAAATTTTCCCATATCTTCCATCTCTTTTTCTACTGAGAAAGTAATTTCATGTCTCTTTTATAACACCAATTCCTCAATCTTTACTCTTGATTCATTCCACTTCTGGCTTTTTCTGGACCTTACTTCATCATTTGTTCCTGGTATTCTGTGCATTCAATCTCTCCCACTTTACTGGTTCCTCTTTTGCCTGTAAATATGATCAGGTCTTTCTCATGTAATAGCAACAACAACAATAAAATGTCCTTGGCCACACTATTTCCATCAACCTATTTGTTTTTATTTACTTGAATATTTTTTTTTGGAAGAGTATTTCTTGCTGCCTCAATCCTTATTCCTTTCCATCTGGCTTTCCATCCTTTCAATACTGGCCATACTACTTAAATTGCTCTCAGTAGTTTCCAGCTATTCCCAATCTAACCTTAGATGGAAAGGAGAACAAAGACCAGGAAGACTTTATAAAAGTTATTCCTATTTTGACCTCTCCAATCCTCCCATTGTCCTTGAAGATTGTTAACTCCTCCTTCACCCATCTTAGAAGATTTCTCATCAAAGGAAGATAGAAATCTTTCCTTCTCAGAACCAGGATCTCCTTAAGTGACTATGCTTCCTTACAATGACTTCATACCAGTTATCCTCAGAGCTAGGATTGAACATGTTAATCCATTGCCCAGAGAGCTTCAGTGGCTCACTCTTGGTTCCAGAATAAATTAGAAATATCTCTATTTGGCATTTATAGCTTTTCATATTATGACTACAATCCATATTTCCAAAGTAAATATATATCATTCCCCATCAAAATCTCTGCAGTCCAAAGTGGCTGGTATTTCCTGTACATTTCCTTTATAAGGTAAGTTCCTCAAACTTTGCTCTTGATTCCATTCCCTTCTAGATTTTTCAGGACTTCATCAATTATTTTCTTTTTCATATATATTTGACTTTTCCCATTTCACTAACTTTTTTTTACCTAAAAATGTGATCATGTTTTTCTCATATTACAAAAATAATGCCCTTGACATTGATAAATACTTTGAAGTTATACTAAGCAAAAATGTACAAGCTTCTTCCTTGATACTATGATTTAAACTCTCTCCACCCAATTTATCTTAGTTTCTAAGGAAAAGTAGTCTTAACAGTTCATTTCTTTCAAAACACTGGTCCAAATTAGTCCACATCTTGATTCAGGATGACCAAGGATTAATGTCTCTGCTGCTCCTGAGTTGGGGTCTGGACGGTCACACCCAAAGTCTACCCTTTGCTTCTCAGAGCATCAGTGTTGTGTTGGCTGCAAACCTGGATTCAGGTGATACCAAAGAAACATGCTTTCAAAACTCACAAGGTAATAAGTGCCATTTTCCTCCCCTAGGTCAGAAAAGAACCATAATAAAGGCTAATGGCAGAGACATTTGTTGAGACAAGTATCCTCAGAGGGGAGAAGTCTCTAAGGCCTTTTCCATTACAATATTATCTCTCACTAGAACTATGAATGGAGGATTCACTGGGATCACCCAAGAGTGCTGAGATAAAAAAAAATAGCCTAGGCAGAGGCTGATAGGTGCTGAATACCTCCACAGCCAAAGAGCCTACTTTCCCCCACATAGCTAACTTCGGCTAGTTACAGAATTTTATGAGTGGTCTAGTTTCTCTGAGCCACTTCTATTCCATGTCATCATGACTCTCCCAAAAGTAGACTTCTCAATTGAAGAGACAGCATTGCAGGCACAAATCCAAATGCCATTGTTTTGATTTGAAGACAGGAATGTCACTTTCATGGAACCACAAGATTGATGATATCAACTAATTAAAGACTAGCACCTACCAATAATAGCTCCTGAGTTGACAACTTTCCATTTGAATAGGTCCTGATAAAAGAAACCTGAGAAAGCACTCTAGAGACCACTTTGTGCTAATCCCAGAACCAGGGGGTGATGGAAAGAAAGCTGTATAAACCATCTTAAACCACTCAAAACAACCACTAAAAACCTTTGCATAATCCTCAAAAGAGCCGTTTTCTAAATCAGAATTTGACCTGATGTTCTTAGTATTCCCCCAGTGCTAGGTACTAGAAATACAAAAACAAAACTGAAATGATTCTTGCCTTTCTGGACTTGAGATGCTATCAGTAAGCGTTCACAGAGCAGATGAGCCTGTCTCAGGCATCCCATGGTTCACAACAGGGGCATCTGCCTATACCAGTAAAAGACTAAATGCTCTCTGAAATCTTAAGCTTGGAATACACCTGATGTGGACCTAAATTATGAGGGAAAAGCAGAGGACAAATAGATTTCAGCTAGAACTCCGGAGCTGCACAGTTATTCATGCTGAAAGTTAAGCAGAAGGAAGAGATGAGATAGGGTCTCAATTACACACAGGAGAGGCAGAGATCAGAAGATAAACTGCCTGGAAAGGTTCTTCCAAGGTTATCTGCAGGATTGCCCTGTAAAGGCCGTATGATGTTCTTATTTATGGAAACACAACATTATATATATATATATGCATATATATATATATATATATATATATATATATATATATATATATATAAATGATCCAAGACTTCCTTTTCTTCTCCTTCTTCTCTTCTTTTTTTTAAATAACCAAACCATCTTGAGATTTGACTGGAGACGAAACAGCTTTTGCTTGCACTCATTTTGCACTGGGACTGCCACATCTGCAGCTGAGACTTCCCAGAGTCTCAGATGAAAGGATAGGCAGATGGAATTTCTAACCTTTGCAAAGGGTATATCACACCAAAACAGCTGGGAATTAAATCAATTAAATCAGTAAAGCCGTTTACTCAGAGGTTTTTGTCTTAGATCAGGACAGGTCTTTCTGTTCTAAGCATGAAAAAGTAATCTTACTTTTTTGTCCTTTTTCTAAAACAAAAGTTTAAATCACACACACACACACACACACACACACACACACACACAAATACACACACATACCTTCCCCAAATAAAATCCCCAAACCCAAAGAATTCATTTCTTACATTTCTAATGGACCCTTTCTTACAATTATGGCTTGCATAAGTTAATCTTTCGGTTCTCAGAGGTAAAATAGTCCTCTTTGAAGGTTGTTTTATCTTGAAACTTGACTGTTTTCCCTTAGAAACTCAACTGTTTTTTTTAAATAAGAATCTTTGGAGTTGAGCCACAGTATTGGAGACCCCACAGTCCCCAAACTCCCAGATGCTTTGAGAGATTAAAGATTGATTGAGCTTTTATCAAGAGTCCTTCAGGTCATGTTGCTGACTTTGTACTCAGTCTCTATCTAGGAAAGGATAAGACGAAATTACTTGTTTGTGATAAAGTTTGTAACATTATTTATCACTGAGAAGACTGCATGATTGTGGGCCATTTTGGGCTATTAAGTTGGCTGTCTATCCTTAGCTTCTCAAAGAGATAAAAATCTTAATAGGAGTAGTCATAATATTTCTATAGCATTTTGAGATTCCAAATAATTTTCTTTCTATGAATCAATCGATAGTCATTTATTAAATGCTTATTATATGCATGCCCTTATACTAGGCATTGGGCTATAGAAACAATCCCTATTGCAAGGAGTACAAGTACTCTAATGAAGCAAGGTAGTAAAAAATATTATTGTCACTATTTGAGAGATATGCTGCCTTTTATCATTACTTTATATACATTGTTGCATCTGTCTCTGATCCTAAATTACTCCATTGCCTTTTCTGCTCCTGTTCAAACATTGCTAAGGAGTACTTTGAAGACACACGAAAAAGTACTGAAAAAGTCCACGACAAGTTTATGTCTTCTTATTTCATCTAGGTTTTCTTACATTTTTATTTCTTATTGATTCTCCTTTTCCATTCAGCATCCATTCCAAACTTTTCCTCTTTGCCTCAGGTCATCTGTATCCCACATTTCCCTTTCCTCTTAGTAGGAGACCTCAATGAAAAAAAAATCATTATCCTCTATCTCTTCATTTCTCTCCTACAAATTGACCCATATCAGATCAGCCCACTTTGACTTTAAGAACTCTTGCATTTCTTTAAGTAATCATCTTTTATCTAATCCCTTTTCTATCTCTTCCCATTGTCTGGTTGTCATAGAGACTATACTTATTACTTCAATAACTTTCTTCCTTCTTATTTACTTTCCATTTTTTACAAAATGCTTTTTTTTTAATAAAGCTTTTTATTTGCAAAACATATGAGTGACCTTTCAACATTGACCTTTGCAAAAAAACTTTTTTTTCCTAAGCTTTTCCTTTCCCTTCCCCCGCCCCCCACCCCTAGATGACAGGTAATCTAATACATGCTAGATAGGATAAATTATATGACAAGTACAATACATGTATACATATCTATACAGTTATCTTACTGCACAAGAAACATCAGATCTAGAAAGAGAAGAAGAAAAAAAACAACCTAAGAAGGAAAACAGAATGCATGGAAATATTCACAGAAAGCTTTAAAATGCTGTGTTGTGGTTCACTCTCAGTTCCCACAGGCCTCTCTCTGGATGTATATGACTATCTTCATCGCAGCACAACTGGTTTGAATCACATCATTGTTGAAGAGAACCATGTCCAGCAAAATTGATCATCATATAGTCTTGTTGCTGTGTATAATGTTCTCCTGGTTCTGCTGATTTCACTCAGCATCAGTTCATGCAAGTCTCTCCAATCCTCTCTGAAACCCTCCTGTTGGTCATTTCTTACAGAACAATAATATTCCATAACATTCATATACCATAATTTATTCAGCCATTCTCCAATTGATGGGCGTCTTTTCAATGTCCAGTTTCTTGCCACTACAAAAAGGGCTGCCACAAACATTTTTGCACATGTGGGTCCCTTTCCCTCCTTAAAAATCTCTTTGGGATATAGGCCCAGTAGAAACACTGCTGGGTCAAAGGGTATGCACTGTTTGATAACTCTTTGAGCATAGCTCCAAATTGCTCTCCAGAATGGTTGGATCCGTTCACAGTTCCACCAGCAATGTATCAGTGTCCCAGTTTTCCCACATCCCCTCCAACAGCTATCATTATCATTTCCTGTCATTTTAGCCAATCTGACAGGTGTGTAGTGGTATCTCAGAGTTGTCTTAATTTGCATTTCTCTGATCAATAGTGACTTGGAGCACCTTTTCATGTGACCAGAAATAGTTTTAATTTCTTCGTCTGAAAATTGTCTGTTCATATCTTTTGACCATTTGTCCATTGGAGAATGGCTTGAATTCTTATATATTTGAGTCAATTCTCTATATATTTTAGAAATGAGGCCTTTATCAGAACCTTTGGATGTAAAAATATTTTCCCAGTTTACTGCTTGCTACCCTTCTAATCTTGTCTGCATTCATTTTGTTTGTACAAAAACTTTTCAACTTGATATAGTCAAACTTATCTATTTTGTGATTAATGATGACCTCTAGTTCTTCTTTGGTCACAAATTCCTTCCCCCTCCACAGGTCTGAGAGGTAAACCATCCTACATTGTTCTAATTTGTTTATAATATCATTCTTTATGCCTAGATCATGAATCCATTTTGACCTTATCTTGGTATATGGTGTTAGGTGTGGGTCAATGCCTAATTTCTTCCAGACTAGTTTCCAATTATCCCAGCAGTTTTTGTCAAATAGTGAGTTTTTATCCCAAAAACTGGGGTCTTTGGGTTTATCGAACAGTAGATTACCATTGTCATTGAGTATTTTGTTCTGTGAATCTAACCTATTCCACTTATCCACTACTCTATTTCTTATCCAGTACCAAATGGTTTTGGTGACCACTGCTTTATAATATAGTCTTAGATCTGGTGCAGCTAGGCCACCCTCATTTGCATTTTTTTTCATTAATTCCCTTGAAATTCTTGACCTTTTGTTTTTCCAGATGAATTTTGTTGTTATTTTTTCTAGTTCAGTTAAATAATCTCTTGGGAGTTTGATTGGTATAGCACTAAATAGATAGATTAGTTTAGGTAGTATTGCCATCTTTATTATATTCGCTCGACCTATCCAAGAGCACTTGATGTTTTTCCAATTGTTTAGATCTGACTTTATTTGTGTGGAGAGTGTTTTGTAGTTTTGCTCATATAGATCCTGATTTTCCTTTGGCAGATATATTCCCAAATATTTTATATTATCGATAGTTATTTTGAATGGAATTTCTCTTTGTATCTCTTGCTGTTGCATTTTGTTGGTGATGTATAAAAATGCTGATGATTTATGTGGATTTATTTTGTATCCTGCAACTTTGCTAAAGTTGTGGATTAATTCTAATAGTTTTTTAGTTGATTCTCTAGGGTTCTCTAAGTAGACCATCATATCATCTGCAAAGAGTGATAATTTGGTTTCCTCATGACCTACTCTAATTCCTTTAATCTCTTTTTCTTGTCTTATTGCCAAGGCTAGCATTTCTAATACAATATTGAACAGTAATGGTGATAGTGGACAACCTTGTTTCACCCCTGATCTTATTGGGAATGGTTCCAGTTTATCACCATTACATATGATGCTAGCTGATGGTTTTAAATAGATGCTACCGACTATTTTAAGGAAAAGTCCATTAATTCCTATACTCTCTAATGTTTTTAATAGGAATGGATGTTGAATTTTATCAAATGCTTTTTCTGCATCTATTGAGATTATCATATGGTTTTTGTTAGTTTGGTTATTAATATAGTCAATTATGTTAATAGTTTTCCTAATATTGAACCATCCCTACCTGGTATAAATCCTACTTGGTCATGGTGTATTATTCTAGGAATGATTTTCTGTAATCTCTTTGCTAATATTTTATTTAAGATTTTTGCATCAATATTCATTAAGGAGATTGGTCTATAATTTTCTTTCTCTGTTTTTGTTTTACCTGGTTTAGGTATCAGTACCATGTCTGTATCATAAAAAGAGTTTGGTAGGAGTCCTTCATTTCCTATTTTTTCGAATAGTTTATATAATATTGGAGTTAACTGTTCTTTAAATGTTTGGTAGAATTCACATGTAAATCCATCTGGTCCTGGGGATTTTTTCTTAGGGAGTTGATTAATGACTTGTTCTATTTCTTTTTCTGAAATGGGACTATTTAAGTAATTTATTTCCTCTTCTGTTAATCTGGGCAATCTATATTTTTGTAGATATTCCTCCATTTCACTTAGGTTATCAAATTTATTGGCATACAGTTGGGCAAAGTAACTCCTGATTATTGCTCTAATTTCCTCTTCATTGGTGGAAAGTTCTCCCTTTTCATTTTTGAGACTAACAATTTGATTTTCCTCTTTCCTTTTTCTAATTAAATTAACTAGAGGTTTATCTATTTTGTTGGTTTTTTCATAAAACCAACTTTTAGTTTTATTTATTAATTCAATAGTTTTTTTACTTTCAATTTTACTAATCTCTCCTTTTATTTTTAGGATTTCAAGTTTGGTATTTGATTGGGGGTTTTTAATTTGTTCTTTCTCTAGCTTTTTTAGTTGCAAGCCCAATTCATTGATTTTCTCTTTTTCTATTTTATGCAAATAAGCATCTAGAGATATAAAATTTCCCCTTATTACCGCTTTGGCTGTATCCCACAAATTTTGGTATGTGGTCTCATTATTGTCATTCTCTTGAATGAAATTAGTAATTGTGTCTGTAATTTGCTGTTTAACCCATTCATTCTTTAGGATAAAATTATTTAGTTTCCAATTGGTTTTTGGTCTATTTTCTCCTGGCCTTATATTGCATGTGATTTTTATTCCGTCATGATCTGAAAAAAATGCATTTATTATTTCTGCCTTCCTGCATTTGATTTTGAGGTTTTTGTGTCCTAGCACATGGTCAATTTTTGTATAAGTTCCATGGACTGCTGAGAAAAAAGTAAACTCCTTTCTGACTCCATTTAATTTCCTCCAAAGATCTATCATACCTAACTTTTCTAACATTTTGTTTACCTCCTTAACTTCTTTCTTATTTATTTTGTGGTTTGATTTATCAAGTTCTGAGAGAGGGAGGTTGAGATCCCCCACTATTATAGTTTTGCTGTCTATTTCTTCTTGCATCTGTCTGAACTTTTCCTCTAGGAATTTCCATGCTATACCACTTGGTGCATATATGTTTAGTATTGATATTGCTTCATCATCTATGGTACCCTTTAGGAAGATATAATTTCCTTCTTTGTCTCTTTTAATTAAGTCTATCTTTGCTTTTACTTGGTCTGAGATCAGGATTGCTACCCCTGCTTTTTTTTGTTCACCTGAAGCATAATAGATTCTGCTCCAGCCTTTTACCTTCACCCTGTATGTATCTCTATGTTTTAGATGTGTTTCTTGTATACAACATATTGTTGGATTCTGGTTTTTAATCCACTCTGCTATCTGCTTCTGCTTTAAGGGAGAGTTCATTCCATTCACATTCACAGTTAAAATAACTAATTCTGTATTTCCTGTCATCTTATTTACCCTAGCTTATGCTTTTCTCTTTCTTATCCCCTTTCCCTCCTCCCTACTATTTTGCTTTTGA
>JAJPUD010011396.1:39452-54911 GCA_023553655.1 Myrmecobius fasciatus | reverse complement strand
TCCAAAATAATTGATTCACGATCAATACAAAGTTTAAAAGTATAGCAGTTGCTTCTTCCAGAGTTTTAATCCTTTCTCTTCCTGAAATCAGGTCCTCCTACTTGGTAAGGATCAGATGCAGAATATAAATCTTTCTTGGTAATTCCTCCAAATTATTTAAGTACTTTTAGTAGACAGAGGTCTCTGAAAGATTCTAGAGAACTGAAATTGTCCATCTTTTATCTAGCACATCTCTGTGATAGGTTAGTCAGTCAACATTTATCGAAAAACTTACCATACACCTGGTACTATGCTCAGTCCTGTGGATACGAATATGAATAAAGAAAAATAGTCCTTATTCTCAAGTAGCTTAAAATTTAATGGGAGCAAGACAACACAGAAAAAGAAACAAAAAGGGGAGATATATGGAGAAGGTTAAAAATGAAGAGATGGCTGCTCTGAGTGTCCCTTTTAACTAGGAAGCTTTTGGAGAGGTTCTTTGCCTTGCACTTCAAAACTCCATTTAAAGGAGTAGAGTACTGATGGTACAGATGAAGTATTAAGTACTAAAGGTGATGCAGTCTTACAGAATGATGACTTTTCTGATGATGACATTTTCTGAGGTCATGATATATTCCTTTGTGTCAGGTTTATGATCTATTCTTCCAACAAGTATCTATTCCCCCTTTCTGTCTACTTAATTAAGTCTATTTTATTATATTGCTATCACTCTCAATACATCCCAGATATCCAATAAGAGCAAAATTTGCAACAAATAAGTAAGCCATTCCAATGATTGTTTCTTCTTTTTCTGCCTTCATTGATCATCACCCAATGTTTTCTACTAGGCTGTTGCCCCTTGTTCTTAGATTTCATAAGGACAATATCTTCTTAATTTTCAATGGTAATCTTTCTCTTCCCCTGATCATTTGCTTATCCCATTCATTTTAACTAAGATTTATATTTCTACAATCACATTCTAGTTATGGATCTAATTCTATGCCTGAGAGATTTATAATGTCAAATATTGCAAAACTTGCATGTTTATCTCAAATTTGTCTTATTTGAAACCAATTATACATTATGGAAAAAACATCTGAAACCAAGAGTTTTATTGCTGGTTCCTTTCTTGTATTGTGTCTCTTGTGAATTTCTGGGCATTTTTAGCATTATTCTTCTCACAACATTGTAGGTATTCTCTGTGGATAGCTTGGTGGATATAAATAGGCAGTTTTCTCCCTCCCATTTCTTTTTTCAATTTAAAGACCTTTTAGTTAGACCTGTGAAACTCTTGACAAATACTCTATCAGTTGTTTTTAGGAGCACAGCCTATAATATAACATTTGTACATGCTTAGATTATTTGTACTACAGAAAATTGGCATATCATGGGAGGGATGACTATGAAATTTTTTTTACAAATCCAGAAATACCCAGTTTTGAATATAAATTCAAATATAAATTTATATTCATAGGCATATATAAAGAAGTATACATCTACATATGTCTACAATGATATTGTAATTATTTGATTATAATTTTCTTTTACTAATACATTAAATTACATAAAATCATGCTAATTACTGATAAAAATAAAACCCTCGCATAGTTACCACTTTTGCCCTTCATCAGTTTCGTAGGATTTTCATTCAAAATGTTAGACCATAATTGTCCTAACAGTCCTTACTTTGTACTTACTTTTGCACTAGAGATTATATCTTGTTCCCCCAAATTTATGTATGTATGTATGTATGTATGTATGTACATATGTATATATGTATGTGTAATTTAAGAATCATTATTTTAGGGAAATTAGTACTCCATAATTGAATTAAACCTACTTTTTAGAGTGTTTGCTGAGTGAATTTCAGTGATGTTTTAAAGATTTTAGAACACAAGAAATAACACATGATTGGAGATTTCTTTTGGAAAGGAAGAGTATAGAGAATAAAATAAAGATGAATAAGTTTGACTTTAATCCTAGAGAAAATTTTTTTAGAATGAAACATAAAAGAGGGAACATCTAGTGAAAGGAACTGTGATCCCATCAAGAACAAGTTTTATCACATTTACCTTATTTCATTTTTTAATAAGGCCACTAAATTGGAAGACCAGGAATGATGTAGAAACAATTTCCCTAGATTTTAGCAAAGCACTTGATAAAGGATATCATACTATTCTTTTTTTTTTATTAAAGCTTTTTATTTGCAAAACATGGGTAATTTTTCAACATTGACTCTTGCAAAAGCCTTCTGTTCCACATGTTGCTCTCTTTTCCCCACCCCCACCCCTAGATGGCAGATGGTCTAATACATGTTAATTATGTTAAAATATAAATTATACTATTCTTAAAGGCACAGATATGACCTAAACTAGCTATAAAACTAATAAGGCTGCATCTGAACTCAAGTCCTCCTGAGTCCAATCTGGGCAAACAGTCACACATACAAAAAGTCTTAATGAGAGTATTGAGAGGCATTCCAATATATTATTGAAGGAAGGGCAGATGAGTATCTCATTCCATCTATAAAAGGATCAGGGGAGTAGTATATTATCAGAAACATGGATTCTCTTTCTTTTGGCAGTAATAATAGCTAGTGTTTATATAAGGCTTTAAGAACTGTGAAGTCCTTTACTTCATTTGAATCTTACAACAACTCTGGGAAGTAAATAATATATCTACCTTACAGATGAAGAAACTGAGGAAGAGAAGGTTGAGACTTGCCCATTGTAACTCATTTACTAAGTGTCTGAGGCTAAATTCAAACTCGTTACCTGCCCCCAAATTCAGTGCTGTATTCTCTGATTGCCTAAGATAGGCAAGGGTGTAGGGCTGATCATAGAAACATAAGTAAAGGTATCTTTCAAGATAATCTAGTTCAAAGATCATTTTTAAAAACTGAAGTCAAGAGAAGTTAAATGACTTAATGAAAATTTAGTGCATTGAACAAATGAGTTAAACTACAAATATTTATGAGGATGACTGGTATCAGACCACGCATTTCTTCTTTACTACTTTAGAAGGTCTATGATTTCATTATCTATGAGATGGCAATACACCTCTCCATCAGCCTTGGTTGAAATCATCCCGTACCTTAGTAGACTTTCATCCATAGCTATGACCAAAAAGTTCTATCACCTGGTGATTAATTTGCTGATGAGGAACCTCTTCAAATTCACCTAGCTTGGTTCCCAGATCACTCTTTGTTGCTTAGCCCATAATTAAACCTCTTCAGATTGGTAAGATCTGCCAGAACGTGTAATCTTAGCCAGGATCATAGCCACACCTTCAGGAAGGAGGGACTTGCATCATGGAGAAGGTTGTTTTTGATCTTTAAATGATCCCAGGCAGATATCATTAGGCAGCATGATAAAGTGAATGAAAGCTTGGCGTTAGGCAAGTTGTGCCACGTGATTGTGATGGGATGCTACTGTGTTATAAGAAATGATGACCTTCCTTCTGGGGGTAGATCCAACATGGCGGAGTAAAGTCAGGAAGCTGCTCGAGCTCTCCCAGTTTCCCTTGAAAACCACATGAAAGCGCGCCTCTGAACAGAGTCTGAGGGAATGAAACCCCTCTCCGGCTCAAGACTGAAAAACCTTCAAGAAAGGTCAGTCTCCCTGGGGTGAAAAGGGTGGTCAGCCCAGCTCAGATAGGCTCTGGGAAAGCCGGTCATTAAGCACAGCAATTCAGCAATTGAGACCCTCAGTCCTGGCTCAGTGTAGGAGCACAGCAGGGGGGCAGCCTCCAGTCCCAGCTCAGAAGGCAAACTCTGGAAAACCAGACTGTTCCCTGAGCAGAGCAGGCAAAACTACCTCCTGCAAACACAAGGGGGCTCTGTGCTCCTCAGAGCCCCCCAGGAAGCTTGGGACAGTGCCCCCTATACCCCAGGAGCAGAGGTCGACCTTAAAAGTAAAAAAAAGAAGAAATAGCAAAAGAAAAGGAAAGAAAATGAGCAAGAAACATAAACGAACCTTGATCATGAAAAACTACTGCGCTATAAAACTGTGCATCCCCTTTGACTCTGCAGTGCTAGTAGTGGGTCTGTATCCCAAGGAGATTGTAAAGGAGAGAAAGGATCCATAAGTGCAAAAATACTTATAACAGCTCTTTTTGTGATAGCAAAGAATTGGAAACTTTGGGATACAGCCCCAGTAGAGACACATCATTAGATCACAAAATCCCATATTATGAATGATATGTACCCATATAATATGCATGTATTTAATAATATATGCATGCAACAACTCCATTAATTACATATTATCATTTATAATTCCAGTACAGTGTATGTCAGTCATAATTGACTTACTTGTTTGATTTTTAAAAGAATTTTCTCTTCTTCATTTCCAACTATGTTAACCAAGTTAATTTAGTTAACTAAGGTGCAGAAACAGGATATTTTCCCTAGGGCACCAAAATTTAGAGAGTGTTGAAAACTCATGTTTCTTAGCAACATAGAACCAACTGCTATTTCTGAATTTGTGATTTCATTGATATAGTGAATTCCAGGCAAGTAAAAGTCTATCCATCAATAAACATCTTAAATTATTTTCCATCTGGCCAAGTTAGAGAATGGCACATGGGTACTGAAATGCCCAGGGTCATAGCAGGTGTCATAACATAGCATGTATCAGAAGTGAGAAATAAACCTAGTCCTTTTAATTTGAAGCCAATTCTCTCTCCATTACATAACACTGCTTCTCTGCAAGAATAACTAATTAAAAAGAAGGCAAGGTGGGGAAGGTAGGGGGAGGTATGAGGCAAAGAGACCAACAAGAATCTGCTACTGCATTCCTAATGAGAGATAATGATGATCTGAACTAGCATTGTAGCTGTGTGAGCAGACAGAGGAAGATCTATACAAGAGATTTTGTGAAGATAGACATGAAAAGATTTAGTGGTGGACTGGATAAAAAGAGTGAGTGAGAAGTAGAGGATGGAAGATAATACCAAGGTCATAAAGTCATATATTTGGGTAGCTGAGTTCTGTTTTGGATATGTTCAGTTTGAGATTCTTATAGGAATCCTTATACATCTATATTTATATTTATATCTATCTGTCTGTCTGTCTGTCTAGCATGATATAGTAGAATGAATATTGAATTTGGAGCTGATACCTGTTTTTAAATCATAGCTCTCACATTTACTGAGTATGAGCATGTGTAAATTACTTAACTTTTCCCAGGCTGAGTTAATTCATTCATAACACGGGGGCATTACATATTGCTACTTATTTTTCAGGGTCTTATATAATTATGTGCTATGATAATTAAATGGATTCCCCAAGATTATGTAGTGAATAATGCAATTGAAATTAGATTCCGTGGTTTTTGACTTCAAACCTCTAGTTAATATGTTAAAATGGAATGAAGAGGGCATTAGATAATTGGCCCCCAAATTTTGGAATGTATTTTATTAATATGGGCAGCATAGATAGCATGTAAGCAACTAAGTGGTACAGTCAATAGTGTTTTGGGCTTTGAAGTCATGGAGAAGACTTGAATTTAAATCTAGCCTCAGAGATTTACTTGCTGTATAACCTGGGACAGATCATTTAACTTCTGCTGCCTCAGTTTCCTTAGCTATAAGATAGAATAATAATAGCATTTAACTTCGTGGATTGTTGTGAAGATCCAATGAGTTAATATTTGTAAAGTGCTTTGAAAATCTTCTAAATGTTATCTTTATTTTTTATGCCTAACAAAGAAAAATTAAAGGAGGGGGAAATTTTCCACTTGTTTTTTTCCTTACTGGAAGAAAAAAAAAGTAAAAACATTATCTTGATCTTCCTTCACATATTATGAATCATGCAGTTATTGAACCTGCCACTTCAAGCCTTGATTAATAATATTCTTAATTGCTTTCCTTTTTCTCCTCACAGCTGGCAGATGGAACGCTGTAGTTCTGGCTGAACCACATCAGTGGTGTTGATGCTGCAAACAAATGGTGTTACAGTCGGCAGGCTTGTCCTCTTTGATCTATCTTTCCTGAACACAGTGGAATCAGGGGAAGTTTCTCCTTGATTTCATCTGTGCCTTGGCTGCTCCATTATTTGCCTTTCTAGCTCCCCAGGGACACAAGGGTCCCAGATTGAAAGGTAGTTTGAGTACTGTAGTCCATCTCTGCTCATGTTATTGAGCTGGGGGGCCAAAAATGCCAGCTTTGGCTGCAGAGAATTGGACTAAGTATTGGAGGGATATTCATTCCTTACTATTACTGCTTCTATTATCCTTTGTTACTTTCTGGAAAATATCAAAATGGGGTGAGATAAATGCCATACATACATGAGATTAAGGAATATACCAACTTTTAGGTGATGAGTAATTTTGTTCTTATATTTTTGTTTATTTTTACTCTCCTTGTATTTTTGGGTAAGTGATCAGTGCATACCTTCAGCAATGATTGCTTAGCTGTTATCTAGTACTTTGGATCTCGAATAGCTGGGTCTGGGATATTTGGGAAATTAGATCTTTCTCATAAGGTGATCATGGTTGTCTATAGAGAAATAGCTTTAGTTCTAGCAAAGGTGAAGTCATGTTCCTCATGAAGCCTTGGGGGGGAAAATATTTTCAAGTGAGAATTTGGTTGCACTCATCCCATTAACCTGAACTGACACAGAACAGATGGGAAGAATAACAAGGAGTCCAAAGTATTATCTTGCAGGCATAGTTGTTTGAATAGTGGGGAGAATTCCATTTATTTAAAAAAATATTTAATATCAAATTTTCTTTAAGTTTGCATGGGTTAAATGTAAGGAAAAGGCATTTGGACCAGCGTATTTTGAATTGTAACCAATTATGATATTAAAAAAATCTGAAATCTGAGAATATTGATGTTTTATTGAGGAAAAAAACTGAGTAGCCTTTGGAAATTTGGTTAACTTTGCAGGATATAATAGCATTATCAAAATTTATTTTGATTGAAATAAAGAGTTAATAGTTTATGGTAACATGTTATGATGGAAAGAAAATTTGGATATTATAGAAAGAAAATTTGGATCTGAGACCTAGCCACTTACTAGCTATATGAACTTGGACAAATCACTTAGAACCAATGTGAAACAGCAAATAGAGTCAGAAAAGCTTGATTCTAATTTTGCATCTGATATTTATTTGCTACATAACCACTGACCCCTGAAGCTGTTTGAACTTCAATTTCCTCATCATTAAAATGGGAATAAAAATATCTATAGTACTCACTTTACATAGAGTTATCCTGAGACTCAAATAAGATAATGAAAATAAAGCAGGTTGCAAATCTAAAAGTGGCCTATTATGCCAACTAATATATACATACATACATATATATGTATATATACATATATTATATGCAGAAATCAAATGTATAACTAGAATTATATACTCTTGATTCCTGCAAAGATCTTCAGGTAAGGTTTGATGGCTCATATTTCTATTTCAATTAAATACTACTGCGATAGGGTAACAGAGACTATTCATTTTTTTTTTTTTTAGTTTTTATTAAAGCTTTTTATTTGCAAAACATATGTATGGGTAATTCTTCAACATTGACCCTTACAAAGCTTTCTGTTACAAAATTTTCCTCCATACTCTCTACCCCTCCCCTAGATGGCAGGAAACCCACTACATGTTAATTATATTAAAATACATATTTCCACACATCATTGTTGTGCAAGAAAAATCGTATCTACAAGAAAAAAAAATCAGAGAAAGGAAACACAATGTAAGCTAACATCAATAGAGAGCATGAAAATGTTATGTTGTGGTCCACATTTCATATCCCTCTCTCTGGGTCTATATGGCTTTCTTCACTGGAACTGGTTTGAAACATTTCATTTGTGAAGAGAGCCACGTCTATCAGAATTGATCATCATATAGTCTTGTTGTTGCCGTGCATAATGATCTCCTGGCTCTGCTCATTTCGCTCAACATCAGTTCATGCAAGTCAGAGACTATTCATTTAAGAGTAGAAAAGAACTACATGTATTTGTGTATGTTCTGTGACTTATTGGGTACAGGGCTTTATTGGATAGGCAGAAGTGCTCTCTTCCCTTCTTATTGTATCATTAATGTTTGAGAGAGAAACCTTTCTTCCATTAAGGGGAGTAAGGATGTGTTTCACTAAAATGCAACAGAGGATGACAAATTATTAAGTTAATCTACTTATGGTGACACAATGCATGGCTTTAAAATATGTCATTGGAGCATATCCACATTATTAAGAGATATGAATTTGGTGAATACTTTTGTATAATCATTAATTCATTTAATTTTCAAAATATTTGATTATGATGAATACCAATTGGTATACACAACATCAAAGAACAATTGGCAAATTAAAATTTGATTCAATTCAATTTAATAGGTATTATTAAGAATTCCTTACAAGAAAAAAAAAACCCACAACTAGTGGTAGGTGCTGAAAACACAAAGACAAAATGAAATTTGGTTCATATTTCATTTAAGAAAAATAATTTGACAGCCCAAATATTACTTTAAAAAGTATTTAATACATATTGCAGTTAAAAGTTGTAACTAATTCCTAGTCCCTCTTCTAAAATTCAAAATTTGTAGAAATCCAATGGCATTCTTCTTCTTCTTCTTCATAGGTAAAAAATAACTCCTCTAAAACAAAATATTGTATTTAAACATTAGTTTATATAATTATCCTTGACAACAGATATATAAACACTCAAGTCAATTTCCTAATTGTTCTTCACTTATATCCATTGAAATTAGTATCAGGTTTTTAATCAGTAACATATTTAACACATATTTATCATTCAATATTGTGAAATTAAGAAGCAATAAAACTGGTGTTCTTTTTGAGTAAATAAGTTACGATTTCAGTATTGAAATCTACTTCCTCCCCCAATTCAATGAACACCTAATAAAGAAATAATAGTTTACAACAATTTGTCCTTCATTGATTTTAGCATCATTCTGATAGTGGTTCTGCTTATCTGATGGCTTGAAATACTTAGTACGTAGGTATTTTGTGATTTTAGATATTTTCTGTTTTTTTTTCCAGATCTCATCAGCACTTTGAGAATCATTTGTATCACTGCTGAATTCAAAGGCAATTTATGCAAAAAGAAAACACACACCTTACAAAAATAACTTCTGAATTTTACAATGTTAAATAATATGATAATAAAATACCCAAATTAAATGGTCTTTAATGGGGCCAAGAAAATTATTTTTATGTCATATATCCAAAATATTTTGAAAGTGGAAAAATATGGAAACTATGACTTGGTAGTGCCTTAGTTATTTTTACTATTCAGGTATGTCAGCCTCTTCATTACCCCATTTGGGGTTTTCTTGGCACAGACATTAGAGTGGTTTGTCATTTCCTTCTCCAGCTCATTTCCAGTTGAGGAAATTAAGTCAAAGAGGGTTAAATGACTTACTCAGGGTTATGCAGTTTAGTAAAATCCAGATTTGAACTCAAGAAGATGAGTCTTCTTAACTCCAGACCTAGTACCCTATCTACTGCATTGCCTATTATCCAGTTTAATTGTCACTTTGGGCAAATCTTGTAGGCTAATAATCAAATTGGCTTGGTGACTTAGACTGCTGGAGAATGCAGCAAATTCCTCATCAGTTGCAAAGCCAGTTGACTACATCAGATATATTGTTGATAGGATTCTAGTTCAGATATTGGTTGGACAAGAGGGTCACTGAAAACACTTCTGAGATTCTCTGTATTTGTTTCAGGAGATATTAGGTAAAAGTGATAAACAAGTGTGATAAGGAGATTGGTAAGTGGTAAGGAGATCATGCCATTTGATCATTGGTTGCAAGAACTAGGGACATTTAAACTGGAGATGAGAAAACTTGAGTATGGAGCCTTAGATCCATGTCCAAGTGTTTGAAGAGAAATTATGTGGAAGAGATTGAACTCAAGAGGGTAAGACTACTGTAGAAATAGTGACTGAAAGTTACAAAAAGGATATTTGGTCACAATTTAGCCTTCATGTAAGGGCAAACTTTATCATTATTTTTGTGGCTATCTCTAAGTACAATGGGCTACTTTAGAAGAGAATGGTTTCTATCTCATTGAAGATCTTCGATCAAAGGTTGGCTGACCATTTAATATTGTAGATGGTATTGTTAGGCCCTGGAAAGCAGGCCATATGCCTCTCTCTCCTTTTTCATTTGTGCAATTAGACTTGGGAAAATTGAGTTTAAAAAGAAAACTTTAAACTTTGAAGCTCCAGCTCCCCTTCACATACCATTGCGACACAATGAGGGATAGAAAAGAAAAACAGTCTCCAGATGCTTGCCCTTCTGACTTCATCCCTGTCCAAAAACTATCCTGGGAATAGAATTATTGTCAAGGACAATCTTGTGTCCTGCTGGCTCTTATTATAACCCTTATCTATCTAAGAATAGTCTTACTCCCCTGTTTGACAGGACTTAAGCCACAATCTCCAAGCTGTAAATATCAAGTTAACTCCTTTTCCCCTGCCCTCTTTTTGAAGTAAAGATAACAACAGCTGCAAGAATAATTGCACACTCGCTTCTAAATTTTGCTTGCTAAAATTCTTATATAAACTCTGTGCCTCAGTTGCTCTGGACTGAATGCTTTGGAAGTATATTCCCATTTTGATCAGCTAGCTTAAACTTTCTACTTTAAAGATTAAAAACAATCTCTTCTTGCCTCAGTTTCTCTGGTATTAAAGTATTCTTGTTCAGGTATGTCTTGGACTAGATGGACACTGGAATCCTGTCTAGCACTTAGATTTCATGATTCTATGATTAATTGTATTTACTTTTTTGTTGGCTTGATCTTATTCTCTGATTGGTTGGAACTGATTAGACATCACAGTAATACATATCCATATCTTACCTAAGTGACATTGGACCCAGAAAAGCTTTTTGTAAAAACAATAGTAGTATATGTAAATCTACAAAGAATTCATGCAAAGTTAGCTTCAGATTCCATAATTCTCATGAAAACAGAATCATTAAATCAAATATTTCTAATATATAAAAAGGTTTAACCACCAAAACTTTATTTACTCTTGAAAATAAATGGTGATGCATATAGAGGTTCAATAAATGCTTACTTTAATGAAACATTTTGATTAAAAATGCAAAATGTTTCATTAAAGTAAGCATTTATTAGGTACCTCTTATTGAATGAATGAATGAAAACAATTTCAATTGGGTAGGAACAGGTTTAAATTAAAAACTTTCTATAAATCTAGTTTCCATCAAAAGCCATAATTTTTTGTTATGGTTTGCCTGATGTTCTCAACTCTAGGGAATGCAAGAGTATATCATTAGCACAGCCTATAGTTCATCTTCTTTCTGTCCCTGTGCATCTTCCATGACCTCTTACACTGTCTCCAAGATGATACTTTTTCCTCTCAGCTTGATGAGACCAATTACTTTTCCTTCCCTAATAGGGTGTCAATTATGCCATTGCTATCATTGCTACAGGCAGAGGCACATTTATCACACTTACTGTTACATTCCTGAATGTTTCTACTTCAAGGTCTCTCATTTCCTTTTAGATGTCTTTCTGTACCCTAATTGTCCTTTGTTGTATGTTTTGAAATGACAGTTTCTCTGATATCCTGGTTGCAGACTTTTTCTTATTTCTCCCTTTTTAATAACATTTGAAATTTTCATTATAAATTGGTGTTGCAATTTTGAGTTTTGAGTTCAATATTCAACCTATTTCTGGGGTAGATAAAATATATTATTTACCAGATGATTTTATAGTAATTGTTAGTGTAGTCCCTTGTAGCTGGAACTGAAGTGACAAAACCAAAAAAAAAAAAAAAAAGCTAAATTGACTATACATAATATGCCCTAAAGCAATTTACTATCAGTGGTATAATAGGACGACAGATCTAGGGCAAGAAGGGACTTTGGAAATCAACTAGTACAACCTCATTGTTTTACAGATGTGGAAACTGAGGACTGGAGAAGGACTTGCCCAAGATATGACATAAACTGCAAATCTTTCTCTTTGTATTATGTGTTAATGCTAAGAATATGTGGGCTCCTCTTTTCCTCTCTCTTTCCAGCCTACCAGGGAGTCCAGATAATCCTGGCTAAGTACTTTAGAGGAAGTGCAATGTAGTATGAGATAATGGGTGGGGGAATTGTCAAATTCTTCCTAGCTTCTATTAGTATTATCTATGGCACTGATTTGAGTGATTAGGTATGAGGGTGGAAAGACTATGGCTTTGTGAAAGCCAATATGACATTAGGGAAAGAGACATATAGTTCAATTCAAAAGGATTGCAATATATTCTTGACCTTTTAAAGGTCTTTAATGTGTGATGTCTGTGACTGTAGAAACCTCAAAGCAACTGAAACCTTCCAAGAGGCACATAAATCTGTATTTTTGAGCTAGAGCCTGAGCAAACCAAGGGTCTTGTAGACAATTGGTCCCCTGGAAAGGAGAATAATCATCATGTACATTAAGTTAAGAAGAGCTACATAAATTGAGATCTATTGGTCTAGCAATGGAAATAAACAAAAAAAATGACTAATTTAGTCTTTTACTCATAGAGCAGCAACTAGTATTTCTTGAGAGCAGAAAGATAGGTGAGCTACAGGACAAATGGATGGAACACAGATATCTAGATGAGTTGTGAAAGGTGGTACATATATGAAGGAATTAATATAGGCTTGTTCAATGCTAAAGTACTGCATAGGACAACATTATAACTGAATAAGACTCTAGAACTCTTGGTTGTCATCACTGTTTTCTATGACCTCTGACATGAAAGCTATTTGCTTCCTTTTGATCTGAAAATAAACTTGTTCACATGGAATTTAGAACTCAATTACTTATATGGAGAATTGGGTATCAGATGGTGAAGTTCCTAGATTATGTGGGTGAGTGCAACAAGTTAGAAGTGAAACATTTCCCAAAATATATTCAGCCATTTTGTGTCATGAAGCAGGCTCTGACACATGATACATAATTTTAATTAGGATCAGTAACGAAAAGACCAAAAAATTTCAGAAAGATGTTTAAGGAACATATGAGGAGCAAGAGAAAAGTTTCATTTGGCACTATCAGCCATTTTGCTGGGGAAGATTACATAGAGAAGGTGGTATGTGGTTAAAGCCTTAAAAGGAGATAAGGTTACTATGTTCATTTTTTCTTCTTCTATGCATTATATTCCTAATCTTTTCCATTGATCCACTACTCCATATCATATTTAGTATCAAATTAATGATTACAGTTTGGTAGTATAGTTTGAGATAATGCTATTGCTAGGTCCCTTGCTTTCCCATTTTTTTCATTGATTCTCTTGATATTCTTAAACTTGTGCTCCTCCAGATTAAGTTTGTTACTCTTTTGTAGCTCTAATAAGTAATTTTTCATAGTTTAATTGGCTCCGCACTAAGAATCTAATTAAGTAGTAATTCTAGTTTAATTAATTGGTTTAGCCTACACTTGAGCAATTAATATTTTTCTAGTTGTGTAGATCTGTTTTTGTATGAAGACTGTTTTGCAATTTGTTCATTTAGCTTCTGTATTGACTTAGTATGTGGACTTCCAAGTATTTTCTGCTGTTTGATAAATCCAGTGATACCAAGTATTGAATCAAGAACTTCCTTTCTGAAAAAAAAAAATGCTGGGAAAACTGGAAGCAGGCTGGCAGAAATCAGACACAGACTAACATCTCACCTGTACATACTAAGATAAGCTTGAAATAGGCTTGGGCATACTGTGCAATTTAAATAAATCAGTTGAACATGGAAGAAATTATGTCATATCTATGAATAAAGAAAGAGTCCCTGACCAAATCAGAGATAAAGGTAAAATGAGTCATTTTGATTACATAAAATTTAAAAAAAATCCTTTTTATACCAACAAAAGCAAAAGTGGAACAAAAACTGAAAACTTGGAAAACATCTTTACATTAAGTTTTTCTGATACAGTTATCATATCTAAAAATATAGGGAGGGAGCCAAGATGGCGGAGTGAAAAGGTGACTTTCTGCCTCTCCTCCGATCTTCTCTCAAATCAACAATAAAATAAGCCTCTGAACTGATCTTCAAGTCAACGAACTCAGAAATATTTGGGCACGGCTCTCTGGAGAACTTCATATCAGGTTAGTCGTACTCGGAAAGAGAGATAAATAGACGACCCCTGTGCAGGCCGGAAGTGAGGGTGGGACTCAGCCCAGCTTATTGTGGAAGAAATTCCAAACTCCAAACTCCAAATTCCAAACACCTGGAGTTTATCTGAGGCACACGGGACACTCTGCCCTGATTGGGGACAGGTGTTCTGGCAGACTTGCCTTGTTTAAGGAGTAATTCGGACTTAGTCCTAGCCACCACCGGCCCAGCACCTTAAGTCAACTCGCCGAAGTGCCCCAGGGCAAACTGTCTTCAGCCGAGGTTTTTTTTTTCCCCTACCTTAAAGAGATATCCACTCTGTCTAAAAAAAAAAAAAATGATGAAGAAGCAAAAGAGAGCTCTCACCATAGACAGCTTTTATCAAGGCAAAGAAATGACCCCAGAACCAGAGGTTCCTTTAGACAAAAATCCAGAGAACATCAGCCAGGACCATCACTGGTACCCTTTTCAAAAGGCCTTTCTGGAAGACTGCATAAAGAACCTCAAAAGAGAGCTGGAGGATAAATGGGAAAATAAACTGAAATCAGTGCAAGAAGGATACAGTATCTTGCAAGAAGGATATGATGCTCTGCAAAAGAGATATGAAAAAGACACCAATTTATTAAAAAATAAAATTAGTGAAGTGGAAAAAGAGTGCAGTGAACAAATTGGCCAGTTACAAAAGGAACTTAAAAAGGTAACTGAAGAAAACAACACTTTAAAAATAAGAATTGAACAAATGCAAGTGAATGACTCACTAAGACTTGAAGAATCAGTCAAACAAAAACAAAAAAATGAAAAATTAGAAGAAAATATGAAATATCTCCTAGGAAAAACAACTGACTTAGAAAATAGATCTAGGAGAGACAATCTAAGGATTATTGGACTTCCTGAAAGCCATGATCAAAAAAAGAATCTAAACACTATCTTCCAGGAAATCCTGAAAGAAAACTGCCCTGAGATTGTAGAATCAAAGGGCAAAATCACCATAGAAAGAATTCACTGATCACCTCCTGAAAGAGACCCCAAAATTAAAACCCCAAGGAATATCATGGCTAAATTTCAGGACTATAGCACCAAGGAACAGATTCTGCTAGCAGCTAGAAAGAAACAATTCAAATACCGAGGATCAATAATTAGAATCTGTCAGGATCTGTCAGCTTCCACACTGAAGGATCGAAGGGCTTGGAATCAGATATTTCGAAGGGCAAAGGAACTTGGATTACAGCCAAGAATAACCTATCCAGCTAGAATGAGCATTATCCTCCAGGGAAGAAGATGGTCATTCAATGATGTAGGTGAATTTCACCTATTTCTAATGAAAAGACCGGATCTGAACAAAAAATTCGACACCCAAACACAGAACTCAAGAGATGCATAAAAAGGTAAAAAGGAAAGG
>JAJPUD010011396.1:12374-34452 GCA_023553655.1 Myrmecobius fasciatus | reverse complement strand
AGGTTAACAGAAGAGGATATAAATTATTTAAATAGTCCCATATTAGAAAAAGAAATAGAACAAGCCATTAACCAACTCCCTAAGAAAAAATCTCCAGGGCCAGATGGATTTACATGTGAATTCTACCAAACATTCAAAGAACAATTAATTCCAATACTACACAAACTATTTGAGAAATTAGGGACAGAAGGTATACTGCCAGAATCCTTCTATGAGACTGATATGGTGCTGATAGCTAAACCAGGTAGGGTAAAAACAGAGAAAGAAAACTATAGACCAATTTCCCTAATGAATATTGATGCAAAAATTTTAAATAAGATATTAGCAATGAGATTACAGAAAGTCATCCCCAGGATAGTACACTATGACCAAGTAGGATTTATACCAGGGATGCAGGGCTGGTTCAATATTAGGAAAACTATCAGCATAATTAATTATATTAATAACCAAATTAACAAAAACCATATGATTATCTCAATAGATGCAGAAAAAGCCTTTGACAAAATCCAACACCCTTTCCTATTTAAAACACTAGAGAGTATAGGAATAAATGGGCTTTTCCTTAAAACGATCAGTAGCATCTATTTAAAACCATCAGCAAGCATCATATGTAATGGAGACAAACTAAAACCATTCCCAATAAGATCAGGAGTGAAACAAGGCTGCCCACTGTCACCATTACTATTTAATATTGTATTAGAAATGTTAGCTTTAGCAATAAGAGAAGAAAAAGAGATAAAAGGAATCAGAGTAGGTAATGAAGAAAACAAATTATCACTCTTTGCAGATGACATGATGGTATACTTAGAGAACCCTAAAGATTCAACTAAAAAACTACTAGAAACAATTCACAACTTTGGCAAAGTTGCAGGATTCAAAATTAATCCACATAAATCATCAGCATTTTTATATATTACCAACAAAGTTCAGCAGCAGCAGATACAAAAAGAAATTCCATTCCAAATAGCAGATGATAGGATAAAATATTTGGGAATCTATCTGCCAAGGAAAAGTCAGAAACTATACGAACTAAATTACAAAACACTTTCCACACAAATAAAATCAGACCTAATCAATTGGAAAAATATTAAGTGCTCATGGGTAGGCAGAGCGAACATAATAAAATGACAATACTACCCAAACTAATCTACTTATTTAGTGCCATACCAATCAAACTTCCAAGAAATTATTTTACAGATCTAGAAAAAATAGTAGCAAAGTTCATTTGGAAGAACAAAAGGTCAAGGATTTCAAGGGGATTAATGAAAAAAAAGGCAGATGAAGGTGGCCTTGCTGTACCAGATCTAAAACTATATTATAAAGCAGCGGTCATCAAAACCGTTTGGTACTGGATAAGAAATAGAGCAGTCCATCAGTGGCACAGGATAGGTTATCAGGACAATCTAGGCAATAACCTTAACAATCTAGTGTTCGATAAACCCAAAGACCACAGCTTTTGGGATAAATACTCTCTATTTGGCAAAAACTGCTGGGAAAATTGGAAACTAGTGTGGAAGAAATTAGGGCTTGACCCATACCTAACACCACATACCAAGACAAGATCTAAATGGGTTCATGATCTAGATATAAAGAGGGACTTTGTAAGCAAGTTAGAGGAACGTAATATAGTTTATCTCTCAGACCTGTGGAGATGGAAGAAATTTATGTCCAAAGAAGACTTGGAACTCCTAATTGAACACCAGATGGATAATTTTGACTATATTAAGTTAAAAAGTTTCTGTACAAACAAAACAAATGCAGACAAGATTAGGAGGGAAGCATCTAATTGGGAAATCATCTTTACATTTAATGGTTCTGATAAAGGCCTCATTTCTAAAATATATAGAGAATTGTCTCATATATATAAGAATTCAAGCCACTCTTCAATAGATAAGTGGTCAAGGGATATGAACAGACAATTTTCAGATGATGAAATTAAAACCATCTCTAGTCATATGAAAAGTTGCTCCAAATCACTATTGATCAGAGAAATGCAAATTAAGACAACTCTGAGATACCACTACACACCTGTCAGATTGGCTAAAATGACAGGAAAAGATAACGATGAATGTTGGAGGGGATGTGAGAGGGCTGGGACACTGATACATTGTTGGTGGAAATGTGAACGGATCCAACCATTCTGGAGAGCAATTTGGAGCTATGCTCAAAATGTTGTCAAACTGTGCATACCCTTTGACCCAGCAGTGTTTCTACTGGGCCTATATCCCAAAGAGATCTTAGAGGAGGGAAAGGGACCCACATGTGCAAGAATGTTTATGGCAGCCCTTTTTGTAGTGGCTAGAAACTGGAAACTGAAGGGATGCCCATCAATTGGAGAGTGGCTGAATAAGTTATGGTATATGAATGTTATGGAATATTATTGTTCTGTAAGAAACGACCAGCAGGACGATTTCAGAGAGGCCTGGAGAGACTTGCATGAACTGATGCTGAGTGAAACGAGCAGAACCAGGAGATCATCATGCACAGCAACAACAGTATTACATGATGATCAATTCTGATGGACATGGCTCTCTGCAATAAAGAATTGTCTCAAACCAGTTCTAGTTGTTCACTGAAGAAAACCATATACACCCATACAGAGGGACATGAAATATGGACCACAACGTAACATTTTCATGATCTCTATTGACATTTGCTTGCATTGTGTTGCCTTTCTCTGATTCTTTTTTTTTTCTTGTAGATAGGATTTTTCTTGCATAACTTTTCAAGCATTTCAACATTATTAACATGTAGTGGACTTCCTGCCATCTAGGGGAGGGGAGGGGACTGGGGGTAAAATTTGTATTGGAAAGCTTTGTAAAGATCAAGGTTGGGGAACTACCCATACATATGTTATACAAATAAAAAGCTTAAAATAAAAAAAAAGAAAGAATACAGGATATGGAGTTTAAGGATCTAGTATCTAATCCTAGTTCTAGCATTTATACTCTATATGGCCTAAATAAAGTTATTTCATCTTTAAAAAAATAAAAATAAAAATAAAAATATAGGGAGCAGATCCAAATTTATAAGAATAAGAAGCATTCTCCATTTGATAAATGATCAAGGGATGTGAATAGGGAGTTTTCAGAGGAAGAAATTAAAGAGATCAGTAGTCAGATGAAAAAAAATACTGTAAATTACTAATACTTAAAGAATGCAAATTAATATAACTCCGAGGTACCTTTTCAAAATTATTAGATTAGCTAAGATGACAGAAAAGGAAAAAAAAAGAAAAATACTGGAGGAGATGTCGGAAAATCATTACATTAATGCACTGCTGGTAGACATCTGAACTAGTCCAACTATTCTTGGAAGTAATTTGAAACTGTGACTCCAAAGGAATTAAATTGTATACAATTTTTGACCTAGCATACCCAAAAGAGATCAAAGGAAGAGGAAAGAGATCAATATGTACAAAAACATATTTATAGAATATATTTTTATAGTGGAAAACCATTGGAAACTGAGTGGATGTCCAACAACCAGGAAATAGTTATGATATATGAATGTGTTATAAGAAATGATGAAAGGAATGGTATCAGAAGAATCTGGGAAGGCTTATATAAGAAGTGAAAGAAAGTGAACTGAGCAGAACCAAGAGAACAATTTACACAGTTGACATCAATATCATGATAATCAACTGTGAAAGACTTAATAACTCTAAACACAATAACTCACACAATTCAAAAGGACTTAGGATGAAAAATGCTATCCATCACCAGAGAGAGAATTGATGGACTGAGTGTGGATTGAAACACATTTTTTTTTCTTTTTCTTGCTTTTTTTTTGGATCGGGGAGGACATGGATAATGCAGAAATTTGTTTGGCATCACATTAAAGTCAAATAATGAATTTTATATTTGCAATATATAGTGAGATTTAAATGTCTTCATTGCTTACTCAATGGATGGGGAAGAGATTAAGGGGGAGAGAGAATTTGGAACTGAATAAAAGAAAATTAAATTTAAAAAAAGAAAATAAGAATTCTGACAAGTAGAGATTAAGGAGAGGTACATTCCAGGAATAATGCATAGTCTTTACAAATGTACAGAGAACAGAGTAAACAGTTTAATATAGAGTAAAGATTGATTTATTTTTGATTTAGTATAGAATAGAGTACAAATTGACTGGAAATAAGCTTAGGAATAATAGGAAACAAGGTCGGGAAGAGTAAGTTAGAGTTGTCTTCCATGAGGTAGTACCATGTTGATGTGTGTGCCTAGAAGTAATAGGGAGGACCAATGGCTTTTGATCAGGGGGTGACAGGTTTAAATCTCTGCCCTAAAAAGATTATTTTCAAAGTTTTAGGTGATAGAGAAAATGGACACAGGAAAATTAGGGGGATAATAGATATTTAGTTAGCTTTGTACTTTTTTATGTTCAAAGAATTCATATCTTAGGAGCCAGTCTTCTGAGGATAAGCCAGCTCCATTTTAGCTCAGATACTATTTATCACTTCATGGGATCCATACTTTAACTAGTTTTGCCTAGATGGGACCCATTAAAGCTTGTGTTCTCCCAGTAAAACCTTAGAGAACCAAGGGGTTTCTTTCATTACTGAGTAAGCAGTAATAGAACTAATAATGATATCAACTTTAGTGGAGGATTATTAACTGATTTCTTTTAAAATATTTTAAAAAAAGAACCTTCATCATCATAGATTAAGACACTCCTATCTAGCACCACTTAAGATAGAATCACATCATTCTCTAAGAATAAATAAATCATAAATTTCAACTTTGCCCTTTGAACAATAAATCTCAAAGACTACATTTCCTTAATTTAATTTAAGGGTTTCCTTAAATTCTGGGATATTTGAGCATTTTCAAAAGTTTAATTTGGAAAACTCAGAAACTCAGGGATTACATGAGCTTTAACCTATCTAAGACTTAATAAAGAGGAGAAGAGGAAGGAGAGAATTAGAAAATGGAAAACACTAAAAGAAAATTTTGAACTTGTTTATTATTTTTCATTTGATAAACATTTTACAATATATTCTTTTAAATTCACTGGAGTAGAATGATAGTTGTGAGCATTATACCAAAAGACAAAACAGAATATTTGCCTTCAGGAGATTTCCAGTCTCATAAGAGTTATAAGACATAAACATAGATAAATTTAATACATATTAAGCCATGATGAGAAAAGAATATGAAATCAGATGAAATAAATTGAACCTGATAATTATTTAAAAGGAAATGAAGGATAAAACATAGGAATCAATAATTATGTTAATATATTTTGAAGATAAACATTGACTACTAGATATAATGAGAAAAGATTCTAAATATAAAGATAAGGGAGTACTTGGAATATAAATATACCTGTTGAAATTCTTAACTTCCTTCAAGATTTAATTTATCTGCCATTTATTTCAGAAAGCCTTTCTTGTCATTCTAATTTTTTTCAGTCCTTGATGGGCCACTCAGTTACGTGGCTTTGGGCAAACCATGTAATTTCAGCTTCCTCATCTGTAAAACAAAGGAGTTAGACTACATGATCTCTAATATTCCTTTAGGCCTGCCAATTATGATCTTAAGTGTATTTCTTCTTCTATTTATTATTATTACATATAATATTTAACATATTACTCATTTAGTAAATTTAAATATAATTAATAAGTATTTGATGTATACTATCATATTTAAAATATTTTTGTCTGCCCTCCCCACTTTCCACAATAGAATAGAGGGCAGGTAGTATTTTTGTCTTTGTATACTCCTTGAACATAGCCAGTACTTAATATATTTTTGTTAAATTGAATATCCACATGAATGAACTCACAAATCATTTGAAATATTTGAAGTCTTAAAATAGGAGTCTGAAGAAATAATAGACTGACTGGTTCCTCATTTATTCCTGCATGTTATAGCTGGCACTTAATGTTTATGCACACTAATTAATTATCTATCATCCTTTATTTTCTGTAATCATTTGCTTTTGCTAAGTAGTAGATAACTAAATGCCTGTCAGCAGGAGAAGAGTGCCTGAAACCATTATTTGGCATGTGGCAGGTGAATAGCAGATCCTAGGCTCATCATGGTGTTTCCCTATATTCTACTGATGACCGCCAGCAGAATCAAACTATTGCTGCTTGCAGGAATTACCAAATTACTGTTCCCCAGTGTTTAAACTTGCTATGAACTACTTCTTCTAATAGGCTTCATGTTCATTATAAGATAATGTATCCGATAAGCGTAAATCAGTAATGAGATGTTAGGACTCTTGAATGTGATTTATTAGGGGAAGATAAATTCTTGTAAAACAAATATATTGCTATTAGAATGTTGACAGAAGATTAGTGGAGTCACTAATAGTATTTTATATATCTCTTTTCAAGAGTAACTTTCTAACGAACCAGGAAACTTTAAATAACCAAGTGTGTGGCTAGATTTTAATTTGACATTCTATTATCCCATGAATTACATTTTAAAAAATCCGGTGAATAAAAGGTACCAACTTGGCTACTAAATAGGTGGAAAATTGATGATAGATATTATAAAGCCTTAGGATCTTAGCATCTCAGCAGCTTTTGCTATGATAGATCCCAACCATTTATTCTATTTGTCAGAAGCTGAATGTATTCTAGGTAAAGCTGATGTATTAACTAGTATGTGGCCTTTTATCGAGATTTATATATTAGATGCAATCAAATGATACTTTGTCGTTCTACTTTATGTGTTTTGCAAAATAGGCTGTGTCAAAATCAAAGAAAATGGTACCAACTAACATTTATATTTCAGTACTAGCTGCAGTTAGTTATTCAGATACTTACAGGAATTTGACACAATTCCCCATTTGGAATTAAAGTCTCTAGATTTAAAAGCCTTCTAAAATTATTAACTTTTATCAAGTAAAAGTTCTTGTATATAATTGTAGAGTCATTAAAGATGATACCAAACTTATTCATCTTCCAGTGAACATACATCAATTTTATGAACATTAAATTATTGCTTAGGTATTACAGCAAGATAGAATGGATGATTTCTGAACATTTATATTATCCCTTCTGTAGTTTAAATGGCATTATTCAGAAACTTGGCAAAGAAGTAAAAGTGCTTGGGGTTACAACTATCTGCATTTATTTTATTTTTGAAAATTTTTTATTAAAGCTTTTTATTTGTAAAACATATGCATGGGTAATTTTTCAACACTGACCCTTGCAAAGCCTTCTGTTCCAAATTTTTCTCTCCTTCCCCCACTGCATTTATTTTTAGAAGTAATTTTTATGTTATGAAAAAAAAACTACTTGATTTTACATCTATGCCTATAAACAATAATACAACTACCACTTAAACTACTCTTTCCCGTTCCTCTTTAATAATTTCACATTAAATGATATGGGAATGGGAGCATGGAGCATGTGAAAATCTTGTGCTATCCTTGGCAATCTCCAATATATCAAATATATCAAGCACTTTTGATTTCATTCAGGTAGGAATTATCCATGTGAGGACATCCTCTATTGATGGACATCATAACTCAGTCTTCATTTATGTCTCAGAAGTCTGGGCTGGACATGATGATGCACTCTTATAATTCATGTTATAAGTAGATGGATGCTGGTAGATTGTAGAAGTTAAGGAATTTTGAAATGTGGTAGCACTAAAGATGATTTAAAATCTGGCACCAATATGCTAAGCCCCTAGCTACTTGGAAATAAAATGAGATTAGAATATTATGATGCCTAGGGAAAGCTCAAAAAAAAAAAACAGAGAAGTTTGAAGTTTCTCTAATGATCTGTATTGGGATTGACCTGTGATTGCTGTATTTCCAGTCAGGGCAATACAGGGAGATAGTGTCTCTAAACAACTAAACAATCAACCAACCAATGCATAACTAAATATTAATGAATGAACTAATAAATAATTAAATGAATTATTGTATTGATGAATGATAGATTGGTAGATAGAAAGAAAGAAAACTGGCTTAGATTCAGAGAGGTTAAGTGGTGATTTCCCATGATCAAACAATTGTTAGAGTAGAATTTAAACCCATTTCTTCCATCCTTTCCAATTTTCTTATTTTTTCCAGTTCCCAAACTCTATTATGTTACTATATATCCAACCAATTTCCATATTTACATTAATTTGAAGGATTATTGTTATCTTTGACAACAGGATCAATTGTAAAATTAATTGGGTCTGAGGATCTACTGATTTTTTTTCTTCCTCTTTAGTAATTCTGTGTTGTTGTTGAATGACAGTATGGTATAAAAGGAAAAAAAAACACCGCTCAGAAAATCAGTTTTAATAGGAACTTTATCACAAATTAGCAATGTAACTATTAACCACAGAACTTATAGATCTTATCTTGAGATGAATGAATGATAGTCTCTCAAACTAGGATGCAGTATATCTATTAAGAGCTGGTAAAGAAAAATGAACAATAAAAATAAATAAGAAACAAAGCTTTTTTTTAGAGTCATCCAAATCAGAGTTTACCTTGAAAAGAGATTGAGTATGGTAAAGAAACTGCTTGCATACATTTGACGAGATGGGTACCTAGAAAAACAGCAATTTCAAAATAGAACACAGCCTAATCCTTCTTAATTAGTTATTTTCAATTAGCTTTAAAAGAGGTAAATTTAGTCCCTCCAACTATTTTAGTTTTTCTCCCTCTCTCATTTAACAATCTACTTAAATATATATAAGCTATTCTATTTGTTGCATTTATGTTTAATATTGATATTAATCCATTGTCCAAGGTACCTTTCAGAAAAAATGTACTTTCCATGTTTATTGCTTTTAATAAAGTCTATTTTTGTTTTTGCCTTGTATTGATCATTTCAACTAGTCCTTTATTATTTTTAACTTCATCTGTATCAAATTAATTTTACTCCAGGCTCTATTTTGACTATGTATGAATCATTTTGTTTCAAGTGTCTTTCTTATAAAAATATATTATTGGATTCTGCTTTCTAAACCATTGTATCATCCTCTCCAATTGTATGGGTGAGCTTATCCCATTCACATTCGTTCATGTGATCATCAGTTGTTTACTTTCCTCTATTTTCTTGCATTTTTCTCTTCCACTGCCTTTTTATAAAAAAGAAGATAATGGTGAATATGTTCAGTATCATCTATGTACCCCAATACAATCTACTTCTGCACAAGTGTTTCTCTTCTCTTTCTTTTACCAACAACCCAACTTGTTATTTTTCTTTTTAATTTCTTTTCTGTAATTGAGCAGAATTTGTTTTGCCTGTGACTAACTCCATGCATTTACCCTCTGACTTTTCTTCCACTTTCCTTTTTCCCTTCTGTTTTCCTCTTGAACGGAATGCACTCAAACGTATGTGTATTATTATTGTTTGAGCCATTCAGATGAAACTGAGGTTCAAGAGTTTCCCACTCCCCTATCCTTTCCTTTTTGTTTATATTCTTTATTTGTACACTTCAATTATATGAGATAATTTTCCCATGTTTCCTTCCCTTTACCCTAATGTATTTCTTTTTCCTTTCCTTCCTTTTTCTTTTTTTTAAAGATTAACATGCAATAAAAACCACGCATCTTTCAGTCTTATGTAATTCTTTCTATGACCCTGATAATTTTAGAATGCTGAGGAGACATTTTTAGAATCATTTCTTTCTCCTGCATCACAGGATTCTTATGAGGATAATGTTAATCCTAAAGATTTTGAAAATAGAAATGTTACCAATATTATTTAGGTTTGTTGTGAGGAACAAAATCTTAACTATTAGGCCTATCTCAAAGTATGAACTTGGGCTTTCTAAAGTGGAACGGATTATCTCAGGAGATCAAAGATTCCCTCCATTCTAAAAGTCTTCATATAAAGGCTAGATAATCACTGGTAAAAAGAAAAAAAATCCTCATTTATTCCCATTCAATTGCTTGTTATTATTTACCATTTTTATACTTCTCAAGATTTTTTTTATTTCAAAATTTTTATTCAGTTTTATTCTTTTCATCAGAGATAGTTGACATTTATTTCATTAAAATTCATTAAAAATGTTCCTTCCTATAGGATTATATTCAATTTTGTTGTGTAAGTTATTCTTGGTTGTAAGCTTTATCATTTGATTTTTGGGATACATTCCAAGTTGTCTACTGTTTTATGATGGTGGTTGCCAAATCTTGTGTGATCAATAGATTTAAAAAAATTTAATATAATATTGTCCACTAATTCAAAGTGATTTAGGCAGTTTTATTTCTCTATTTCTTGAAATATGTCTAAGCTTTCAGTTTCATCATGATATTCAGGTAGTACAGTGACTTAAATTCTATTTTTCTTGTTCTGTTTTCTAGATCTTTTTTTAATGTTACGAGATACTTTTTAGTCTTTTGGCTTTGTTTTAATATTTCTTGTCTCAGGGAATCAATGACTTCCAATCAAAACATTCTAATTTTCAAAAATTCTGTTTTTTGGGTAAAGTACTCCTTGGACATAACTTCTAATTCTCTTTCCAAATCTCCTTGCAAAGTATCATTTCTTTTTACAATTTGCAAAGACTTTTGTGTAACTTTACACTTTCATTTTGCCTATAAAATTATTTCAAACACTTAAAAATGCTTCATTCATTCACTCTAAGATTTCTAGTTGAATTTGTGCTTAAGTTGTGTTTTTTCTGTGGCACTGGAAATGTTTTGGAGTCATTTTTTAAATGAAGTTTTATTTATTTGTTTGTCTTGGGTGTCCCTGTTACAACAATAACTTTCAGTGATATCATCATCATCATCATCATTTTGTTTCCTTATTCTTCTACCTTAATTTCCCTAATTAGGACTTTATTTTAAGGCTATTCTTATTAGGGTAAACTTCTGGAGGATCTTAGGGGGCAGCTCAGGATGGGGAGTCACTCTTTTGGCCCCAACTGTCTGATCCTGGGTGAAATCTGATTATTAACCTTCTGACCTAAGCTTTGCAAGCTCCTTTTTTTGTCTGGGCAACATAACAGTGAGTTTGTTTTTGGTTGAAGCCCAAGTAGATGAGAATATGGCTCCACGTAGCATAAATCATTAGTAGGTTTTCTAGATTTGGAATGACATAATTATAAGATTCTTCTTGGTCCAGACTTCTAAGTTGGTTTTTCAGCTAAAAGCTTCATATTGAGTGAGGAGCTAGATTTGAATCTAGATCAATGTCACATGACAGTTGCTTATTTCTATTCCAATTCCTTGCCTAGGATTCAGGCTTAGACTTCAAGACTTTTTACTCTGACTCAGTATCTCTAGGTTCCCATTCTCAGGCCATAGTGGAAATATAACCAAGCTCTGGCATACAAGTGACAGTGCTGTCACTTGGCATTTTTCCTGCCACTTGCAGAGAATAAAGTATCTGGATGCTCTATCTGACATTTCCTATACTACAGATTTTTAGTTTAGTCCCTATACAGGAAGGTGTGATGTGATTCCTTCCTGAGTATATCCTACCCTAATGTATAGTCTTCTGTTTATCTCCTTGTGCTTACCTAGACTTAGGGAAAAAATGAATCACTGTGATTTTTCCTTAGATTTCCAAATCAGGACTCAGTTTGATGCATTTTGTAGATCTTTGTTGAATTAGCTGGTGGGGTGGAGGTAAGAATGGCCTGGACTATGCTATTTCCTTTTACTCCATCATTTTTTGTTGGACAGTCACTTGATTTTTATGAAAATTCTTACATTTATGCATCTTACATGTTATTTTGTTATAATTTGGAGGGATTCCTCATTTTTTCTTTCTACAGATGTTTTGTAAACTTTTTTATTTTCAGTGGATTAGCTATCTCTTCCCTTGATATAACCCTATATTTGATAAGTGTACCATCTATGTCTTCATCCAATTCATTAGTAAGAAAAATTTAGTAGCACAAAAATAAGGACAGAGTTCTATATAGGGATTAAACATTAAATTAGAGATAGTAAGGTAGGAACAACACTTTTATTCCATGAAACATAAAGGTACCGCATGATCAAAATGAAGTCATTGTCTTCACGATCATTTTCTTTGTGTTCATTTCTCACTCTCTCTCTCTCTCTCTCTCTCTCTCTCTCTCTCTCTCTCTCTTTCTCGGCTTTGACCCATTTTGTTCTTATAAAGTCCTATAATCAGCACCTTTTGGCTCATGCTAACATACTGTATGAGTTTCTTCATGCTGACTACTATGCTGAATAATCACTCCTCTCTAGTAGGCATCACCTCTCTCTAGATTGTCCCTTTATGGTGACCTCTATAAAGACAAAAGAAGCTCACAATTAGAAATCCTGCCTATTTAGCATCTCCGCAGTGGACAGTTGGTTTCAGCTTTTTGGCACCCGTAGCAGTTTCTTTTCATTATGATACATACAATAGGGCCTATAGAGAGCAAACTCATTATCAAGGATAAATGTAAAATCACTGTTCATAAAAAAAAAACTTTAACCACAGAATAGATCTTTATGTATCCTTAGAATGCTAGATGTAATGGCATTTTGCCTAGCTATATATATATATATATGCTTACCAAGGCTCCAAGTATTGCCTATGGTCCCTTCTTGTTTTCCAAAAAGATCATTTCTGACTATATAGGATTTAGGGATACTAATTAATCAGATGCTACAAATTCCTTCCCTCCAAGAATGAGTAATGAGGGATGAGGAGAGTAGGGTCAAATATTGTCATAACTCATTTTTCTAAGGATATTGAGAAAAAAGAACAATTGTTTTAGCCAAGTTATTTTAAAGGAAAAGTAATTTTTTATACTTTCATAATTTATCAAATATAATTTGACAAGAATTTCATCATTAGAATATAAACTTCCTCATTAGAGGATTAGAGATTAGAGACTGTTTTTTCTCTTTGAATCTCTAGCATTTAGCACAGTGTCTGGAAGATATTCAGTATTTAATAAATGCTTATTGATTGATTAATATCCAAAGGACATAAAAATCATTTTTTGAAGTCTGTGTTATCTGCTTACTCTACTTTTCTGTCATTTTACTTACTGATGTTGAGCATATTCCTCTGCTTTCCCCAGATTCACCTAAATTAGTCTCCTCTTCAATTTTTTCTTTTCCATCCTCCTCATCAGCATCAAGCTCTTGAAACTCCTGCTTTTGTAGTCTCTCATAAAATCAAAGATATGGAAATAGAAATGGACTTAAAGATCATCTAGTCCAACTTTCTCATTTTGCAAATACGGAAACGTTTCCCACTGTCCTAATCCTATACTTTCATATTCATTATGACTTCTGATTGATTGCCTTATCATCATTTTTATCCTATTGCCTTCCAGTTTGACTTACTTTCTAGGCCGGTTGCCATAATCAGCTATTTCAAAGATGCTCTAACACCTGAGAATACCTTGACTTTCTACTATGCTTGTTAAAATTTCATCTTTTGCTTTCTTCCATTCAGATCTGGATTATTGATTATTGTCATAAAACTTCTTATTGAGTTCCTTAGAAACTGAAGTTATCAAACTTTATTGAGGCCTTAGAAGGCCATGTGGAAAGCTTTTATTCCTATTTTTGTTGCTATCCTAATACATTGTTCATTACATTTTAAATTATTGTTAAAACATTTTTCTCCACCCCCGAATTTAATTCTCATCTTTTTCTTTGAAAATGACTGACTTCTAAGAATATTTAGATTCTATAATATGAATTGATTAATTATATTTCTTTCCATTTCAAAATTTTCCCATATCTTCCATCTCTTTTTCTACTGAGAAAGTAATTTCATGTCTCTTTTATAACACCAATTCCTCAATCTTTACTCTTGATTCATTCCACTTCTGGCTTTTTCTGGACCTTACTTCATCATTTGTTCCTGGTATTCTGTGCATTCAATCTCTCCCACTTTACTGGTTCCTCTTTTGCCTGTAAATATGATCAGGTCTTTCTCATGTAATAGCAACAACAACAATAAAATGTCCTTGGCCACACTATTTCCATCAACCTATTTGTTTTTATTTACTTGAATATTTTTTTTTTGGAAGAGTATTTCTTGCTGCCTCAATCCTTATTCCTTTCCATCTGGCTTTCCATCCTTTCAATACTGGCCATACTACTTAAATTGCTCTCAGTAGTTTCCAGCTATTCCCAATCTAACCTTAGATGGAAAGGAGAACAAAGACCAGGAAGACTTTATAAAAGTTATTCCTATTTTGACCTCTCCAATCCTCCCATTGTCCTTGAAGATTGTTAACTCCTCCTTCACCCATCTTAGAAGATTTCTCATCAAAGGAAGATAGAAATCTTTCCTTCTCAGAACCAGGATCTCCTTAAGTGACTATGCTTCCTTACAATGACTTCATACCAGTTATCCTCAGAGCTAGGATTGAACATGTTAATCCATTGCCCAGAGAGCTTCAGTGGCTCACTCTTGGTTCCAGAATAAATTAGAAATATCTCTATTTGGCATTTATAGCTTTTCATATTATGACTACAATCCATATTTCCAAAGTAAATATATATCATTCCCCATCAAAATCTCTGCAGTCCAAAGTGGCTGGTATTTCCTGTACATTTCCTTTATAAGGTAAGTTCCTCAAACTTTGCTCTTGATTCCATTCCCTTCTAGATTTTTCAGGACTTCATCAATTATTTTCTTTTTCATATATATTTGACTTTTCCCATTTCACTAACTTTTTTTTACCTAAAAATGTGATCATGTTTTTCTCATATTACAAAAATAATGCCCTTGACATTGATAAATACTTTGAAGTTATACTAAGCAAAAATGTACAAGCTTCTTCCTTGATACTATGATTTAAACTCTCTCCACCCAATTTATCTTAGTTTCTAAGGAAAAGTAGTCTTAACAGTTCATTTCTTTCAAAACACTGGTCCAAATTAGTCCACATCTTGATTCAGGATGACCAAGGATTAATGTCTCTGCTGCTCCTGAGTTGGGGTCTGGACGGTCACACCCAAAGTCTACCCTTTGCTTCTCAGAGCATCAGTGTTGTGTTGGCTGCAAACCTGGATTCAGGTGATACCAAAGAAACATGCTTTCAAAACTCACAAGGTAATAAGTGCCATTTTCCTCCCCTAGGTCAGAAAAGAACCATAATAAAGGCTAATGGCAGAGACATTTGTTGAGACAAGTATCCTCAGAGGGGAGAAGTCTCTAAGGCCTTTTCCATTACAATATTATCTCTCACTAGAACTATGAATGGAGGATTCACTGGGATCACCCAAGAGTGCTGAGATAAAAAAAAATAGCCTAGGCAGAGGCTGATAGGTGCTGAATACCTCCACAGCCAAAGAGCCTACTTTCCCCCACATAGCTAACTTCGGCTAGTTACAGAATTTTATGAGTGGTCTAGTTTCTCTGAGCCACTTCTATTCCATGTCATCATGACTCTCCCAAAAGTAGACTTCTCAATTGAAGAGACAGCATTGCAGGCACAAATCCAAATGCCATTGTTTTGATTTGAAGACAGGAATGTCACTTTCATGGAACCACAAGATTGATGATATCAACTAATTAAAGACTAGCACCTACCAATAATAGCTCCTGAGTTGACAACTTTCCATTTGAATAGGTCCTGATAAAAGAAACCTGAGAAAGCACTCTAGAGACCACTTTGTGCTAATCCCAGAACCAGGGGGTGATGGAAAGAAAGCTGTATAAACCATCTTAAACCACTCAAAACAACCACTAAAAACCTTTGCATAATCCTCAAAAGAGCCGTTTTCTAAATCAGAATTTGACCTGATGTTCTTAGTATTCCCCCAGTGCTAGGTACTAGAAATACAAAAACAAAACTGAAATGATTCTTGCCTTTCTGGACTTGAGATGCTATCAGTAAGCGTTCACAGAGCAGATGAGCCTGTCTCAGGCATCCCATGGTTCACAACAGGGGCATCTGCCTATACCAGTAAAAGACTAAATGCTCTCTGAAATCTTAAGCTTGGAATACACCTGATGTGGACCTAAATTATGAGGGAAAAGCAGAGGACAAATAGATTTCAGCTAGAACTCCGGAGCTGCACAGTTATTCATGCTGAAAGTTAAGCAGAAGGAAGAGATGAGATAGGGTCTCAATTACACACAGGAGAGGCAGAGATCAGAAGATAAACTGCCTGGAAAGGTTCTTCCAAGGTTATCTGCAGGATTGCCCTGTAAAGGCCGTATGATGTTCTTATTTATGGAAACACAACATTATATATATATATATGCATATATATATATATATATATATATATATATATATATATATATATATAAATGATCCAAGACTTCCTTTTCTTCTCCTTCTTCTCTTCTTTTTTTTAAATAACCAAACCATCTTGAGATTTGACTGGAGACGAAACAGCTTTTGCTTGCACTCATTTTGCACTGGGACTGCCACATCTGCAGCTGAGACTTCCCAGAGTCTCAGATGAAAGGATAGGCAGATGGAATTTCTAACCTTTGCAAAGGGTATATCACACCAAAACAGCTGGGAATTAAATCAATTAAATCAGTAAAGCCGTTTACTCAGAGGTTTTTGTCTTAGATCAGGACAGGTCTTTCTGTTCTAAGCATGAAAAAGTAATCTTACTTTTTTGTCCTTTTTCTAAAACAAAAGTTTAAATCACACACACACACACACACACACACACACACACACACAAATACACACACATACCTTCCCCAAATAAAATCCCCAAACCCAAAGAATTCATTTCTTACATTTCTAATGGACCCTTTCTTACAATTATGGCTTGCATAAGTTAATCTTTCGGTTCTCAGAGGTAAAATAGTCCTCTTTGAAGGTTGTTTTATCTTGAAACTTGACTGTTTTCCCTTAGAAACTCAACTGTTTTTTTTAAATAAGAATCTTTGGAGTTGAGCCACAGTATTGGAGACCCCACAGTCCCCAAACTCCCAGATGCTTTGAGAGATTAAAGATTGATTGAGCTTTTATCAAGAGTCCTTCAGGTCATGTTGCTGACTTTGTACTCAGTCTCTATCTAGGAAAGGATAAGACGAAATTACTTGTTTGTGATAAAGTTTGTAACATTATTTATCACTGAGAAGACTGCATGATTGTGGGCCATTTTGGGCTATTAAGTTGGCTGTCTATCCTTAGCTTCTCAAAGAGATAAAAATCTTAATAGGAGTAGTCATAATATTTCTATAGCATTTTGAGATTCCAAATAATTTTCTTTCTATGAATCAATCGATAGTCATTTATTAAATGCTTATTATATGCATGCCCTTATACTAGGCATTGGGCTATAGAAACAATCCCTATTGCAAGGAGTACAAGTACTCTAATGAAGCAAGGTAGTAAAAAATATTATTGTCACTATTTGAGAGATATGCTGCCTTTTATCATTACTTTATATACATTGTTGCATCTGTCTCTGATCCTAAATTACTCCATTGCCTTTTCTGCTCCTGTTCAAACATTGCTAAGGAGTACTTTGAAGACACACGAAAAAGTACTGAAAAAGTCCACGACAAGTTTATGTCTTCTTATTTCATCTAGGTTTTCTTACATTTTTATTTCTTATTGATTCTCCTTTTCCATTCAGCATCCATTCCAAACTTTTCCTCTTTGCCTCAGGTCATCTGTATCCCACATTTCCCTTTCCTCTTAGTAGGAGACCTCAATGAAAAAAAAATCATTATCCTCTATCTCTTCATTTCTCTCCTACAAATTGACCCATATCAGATCAGCCCACTTTGACTTTAAGAACTCTTGCATTTCTTTAAGTAATCATCTTTTATCTAATCCCTTTTCTATCTCTTCCCATTGTCTGGTTGTCATAGAGACTATACTTATTACTTCAATAACTTTCTTCCTTCTTATTTACTTTCCATTTTTTACAAAATGCTTTTTTTTTAATAAAGCTTTTTATTTGCAAAACATATGAGTGACCTTTCAACATTGACCTTTGCAAAAAAACTTTTTTTTCCTAAGCTTTTCCTTTCCCTTCCCCCGCCCCCCACCCCTAGATGACAGGTAATCTAATACATGCTAGATAGGATAAATTATATGACAAGTACAATACATGTATACATATCTATACAGTTATCTTACTGCACAAGAAACATCAGATCTAGAAAGAGAAGAAGAAAAAAAACAACCTAAGAAGGAAAACAGAATGCATGGAAATATTCACAGAAAGCTTTAAAATGCTGTGTTGTGGTTCACTCTCAGTTCCCACAGGCCTCTCTCTGGATGTATATGACTATCTTCATCGCAGCACAACTGGTTTGAATCACATCATTGTTGAAGAGAACCATGTCCAGCAAAATTGATCATCATATAGTCTTGTTGCTGTGTATAATGTTCTCCTGGTTCTGCTGATTTCACTCAGCATCAGTTCATGCAAGTCTCTCCAATCCTCTCTGAAACCCTCCTGTTGGTCATTTCTTACAGAACAATAATATTCCATAACATTCATATACCATAATTTATTCAGCCATTCTCCAATTGATGGGCGTCTTTTCAATGTCCAGTTTCTTGCCACTACAAAAAGGGCTGCCACAAACATTTTTGCACATGTGGGTCCCTTTCCCTCCTTAAAAATCTCTTTGGGATATAGGCCCAGTAGAAACACTGCTGGGTCAAAGGGTATGCACTGTTTGATAACTCTTTGAGCATAGCTCCAAATTGCTCTCCAGAATGGTTGGATCCGTTCACAGTTCCACCAGCAATGTATCAGTGTCCCAGTTTTCCCACATCCCCTCCAACAGCTATCATTATCATTTCCTGTCATTTTAGCCAATCTGACAGGTGTGTAGTGGTATCTCAGAGTTGTCTTAATTTGCATTTCTCTGATCAATAGTGACTTGGAGCACCTTTTCATGTGACCAGAAATAGTTTTAATTTCTTCGTCTGAAAATTGTCTGTTCATATCTTTTGACCATTTGTCCATTGGAGAATGGCTTGAATTCTTATATATTTGAGTCAATTCTCTATATATTTTAGAAATGAGGCCTTTATCAGAACCTTTGGATGTAAAAATATTTTCCCAGTTTACTGCTTGCTACCCTTCTAATCTTGTCTGCATTCATTTTGTTTGTACAAAAACTTTTCAACTTGATATAGTCAAACTTATCTATTTTGTGATTAATGATGACCTCTAGTTCTTCTTTGGTCACAAATTCCTTCCCCCTCCACAGGTCTGAGAGGTAAACCATCCTACATTGTTCTAATTTGTTTATAATATCATTCTTTATGCCTAGATCATGAATCCATTTTGACCTTATCTTGGTATATGGTGTTAGGTGTGGGTCAATGCCTAATTTCTTCCAGACTAGTTTCCAATTATCCCAGCAGTTTTTGTCAAATAGTGAGTTTTTATCCCAAAAACTGGGGTCTTTGGGTTTATCGAACAGTAGATTACCATTGTCATTGAGTATTTTGTTCTGTGAATCTAACCTATTCCACTTATCCACTACTCTATTTCTTATCCAGTACCAAATGGTTTTGGTGACCACTGCTTTATAATATAGTCTTAGATCTGGTGCAGCTAGGCCACCCTCATTTGCATTTTTTTTCATTAATTCCCTTGAAATTCTTGACCTTTTGTTTTTCCAGATGAATTTTGTTGTTATTTTTTCTAGTTCAGTTAAATAATCTCTTGGGAGTTTGATTGGTATAGCACTAAATAGATAGATTAGTTTAGGTAGTATTGCCATCTTTATTATATTCGCTCGACCTATCCAAGAGCACTTGATGTTTTTCCAATTGTTTAGATCTGACTTTATTTGTGTGGAGAGTGTTTTGTAGTTTTGCTCATATAGATCCTGATTTTCCTTTGGCAGATATATTCCCAAATATTTTATATTATCGATAGTTATTTTGAATGGAATTTCTCTTTGTATCTCTTGCTGTTGCATTTTGTTGGTGATGTATAAAAATGCTGATGATTTATGTGGATTTATTTTGTATCCTGCAACTTTGCTAAAGTTGTGGATTAATTCTAATAGTTTTTTAGTTGATTCTCTAGGGTTCTCTAAGTAGACCATCATATCATCTGCAAAGAGTGATAATTTGGTTTCCTCATGACCTACTCTAATTCCTTTAATCTCTTTTTCTTGTCTTATTGCCAAGGCTAGCATTTCTAATACAATATTGAACAGTAATGGTGATAGTGGACAACCTTGTTTCACCCCTGATCTTATTGGGAATGGTTCCAGTTTATCACCATTACATATGATGCTAGCTGATGGTTTTAAATAGATGCTACCGACTATTTTAAGGAAAAGTCCATTAATTCCTATACTCTCTAATGTTTTTAATAGGAATGGATGTTGAATTTTATCAAATGCTTTTTCTGCATCTATTGAGATTATCATATGGTTTTTGTTAGTTTGGTTATTAATATAGTCAATTATGTTAATAGTTTTCCTAATATTGAACCATCCCTACCTGGTATAAATCCTACTTGGTCATGGTGTATTATTCTAGGAATGATTTTCTGTAATCTCTTTGCTAATATTTTATTTAAGATTTTTGCATCAATATTCATTAAGGAGATTGGTCTATAATTTTCTTTCTCTGTTTTTGTTTTACCTGGTTTAGGTATCAGTACCATGTCTGTATCATAAAAAGAGTTTGGTAGGAGTCCTTCATTTCCTATTTTTTCGAATAGTTTATATAATATTGGAGTTAACTGTTCTTTAAATGTTTGGTAGAATTCACATGTAAATCCATCTGGTCCTGGGGATTTTTTCTTAGGGAGTTGATTAATGACTTGTTCTATTTCTTTTTCTGAAATGGGACTATTTAAGTAATTTATTTCCTCTTCTGTTAATCTGGGCAATCTATATTTTTGTAGATATTCCTCCATTTCACTTAGGTTATCAAATTTATTGGCATACAGTTGGGCAAAGTAACTCCTGATTATTGCTCTAATTTCCTCTTCATTGGTGGAAAGTTCTCCCTTTTCATTTTTGAGACTAACAATTTGATTTTCCTCTTTCCTTTTTCTAATTAAATTAACTAGAGGTTTATCTATTTTGTTGGTTTTTTCATAAAACCAACTTTTAGTTTTATTTATTAATTCAATAGTTTTTTTACTTTCAATTTTACTAATCTCTCCTTTTATTTTTAGGATTTCAAGTTTGGTATTTGATTGGGGGTTTTTAATTTGTTCTTTCTCTAGCTTTTTTAGTTGCAAGCCCAATTCATTTATTTTCTCTTTTTCTATTTTATGCAAATAAGCATCTAGAGATATAAAATTTCCCCTTATTACCGCTTTGGCTGTATCCCACAAATTTTGGTATGTGGTCTCATTATTGTCATTCTCTTGAATGAAATTAGTAATTGTGTCTGTAATTTGCTGTTTAACCCATTCATTCTTTAGGATAAAATTATTTAGTTTCCAATTGGTTTTTGGTCTATTTTCTCCTGGCCTTATATTGCATGTGATTTTTATTCCGTCATGATCTGAAAAAAATGCATTTATTATTTCTGCCTTCCTGCATTTGATTTTGAGGTTTTTGTGTCCTAGCACATGGTCAATTTTTGTATAAGTTCCATGGACTGCTGAGAAAAAAGTAAACTCCTTTCTGACTCCATTTAATTTCCTCCAAAGATCTATCATACCTAACTTTTCTAACATTTTGTTTACCTCCTTAACTTCTTTCTTATTTATTTTGTGGTTTGATTTATCAAGTTCTGAGAGAGGGAGGTTGAGATCCCCCACTATTATAGTTTTGCTGTCTATTTCTTCTTGCATCTGTCTGAACTTTTCCTCTAGGAATTTCCATGCTATACCACTTGGTGCATATATGTTTAGTATTGATATTGCTTCATCATCTATGGTACCCTTTAGGAAGATATAATTTCCTTCTTTGTCTCTTTTAATTAAGTCTATCTTTGCTTTTACTTGGTCTGAGATCAGGATTGCTACCCCTGCTTTTTTTTGTTCACCTGAAGCATAATAGATTCTGCTCCAGCCTTTTACCTTCACCCTGTATGTATCTCTATGTTTTAGATGTGTTTCTTGTATACAACATATTGTTGGATTCTGGTTTTTAATCCACTCTGCTATCTGCTTCTGCTTTAAGGGAGAGTTCATTCCATTCACATTCACAGTTAAAATAACTAATTCTGTATTTCCTGTCATCTTATTTACCCTAGCTTATGCTTTTCTCTTTCTTATCCCCTTTCCCTCCTCCCTACTATTTTGCTTTTGA
>JAJPUD010011395.1:0-54913 GCA_023553655.1 Myrmecobius fasciatus | reverse complement strand
TCTGAAGCTAGGTCACTCCAGGACTAGGGCTCTATCCACTGAGCCCCCTAGTTGCCCATACATTAGGACCATAAGTTTGCTGAATGGATGTATGTTAAGCACTAGAGAGACAAAGAGAAAAGCGCATAAGATGACCACTGAAATGATTCTCTAGCAGTTCATTTTACACTTGTTATTTCCTCCTGTAACTAGCAGATTTGCCTCGGCCCCTGGAAGTCCCCTGCTCTCATTCCTGCTTTTGTCACCAGGATAAGGAGTGGCTTTATAAGAGAGCTGGCTGTGTGCACAGATGACTGAACCTGCTCGACTTGGTTTACTCTGCTAGATTCCCTCCACTCCTTCCACTCCTTCTGTCCCCAGCTCCTTTGTGCTTTCCCTGCCTGTCTGTGCTCCCTGGGCTCTAGCTGTCACTGTCTCTCCAGGAGCTCTTGATAGAAAGGTGCAACTACCTAATCCAATCTGCAAAGTGAATTTTCAAGTTTTTCTATATCCCTAAGTCACCGAGAGTTGTTCAAAATTCCTTTTGAAATAATCATGGCGGATTCATGAGCTTCTTAGAAGAGTTCAGTCAGTACCTTCCAACATTTCTCTTATAAATAGTCAGAATATCTGGCATGAAATCAGACTATTTAACCATCTTACTTGGGAAAATAGAAATAAAATAAGGAAGTTTATTTGAAATAAAATAAATTTACTTATCACACTGGAAGGATCTCTATAAAACCCCATTTGGATTGCCAGACTTCACCAAAAAAGTTTAAGCAATGGGAGTTTAATATCTCTCAATAGAATAATAGTATTTTTTAAAAATTTTGGCTGCATTGATGGATGACTGGTTGACTCAGACTTTACAGTAATTAAAACAGTCATGCATGAAGGAAAAAAAATAATAGAACTCCTAGAGTACTACATATTTTTTTCAAAGTCCTATATCTGTTATTTCAATTACTCTTCCTAGTAATCCGTGAGGAAGTTAGACCATATAATTACCTACATTTTAGTGATGGGGAAAATTGGCATTTTGGGGGAGTTAGGTGATTTACTCAAAGTCTAGAACATTATCAGATCAAATTATTATTATCTCACCATGCTGCTTTTCTCTTTCTCTCCCTCTGTCTCTCTTTGTGTCTCTGTCTGTCTCTCTGTTTCTGTCTCTCTCTCTGTCTCTCTGTCTCTCTCTGTCTCTCTCTCTCTCTAAGTCAAATGAAGAATTTTCTACTTTGTCTGCCCACAGGTGCCAAGAGCAAAAGCCCTATGCAATTATAGAGGGCAGAACCCAAATGACCTGAGGTTCAACAAGGGAGATATCATCCTCCTTCGAAGACAACTTGATGAAAATTGGTACCAGGGAGAGATCAATGGCATCAGTGGAATTTTCCCCACCAGCTCAGTGGAGGTTATTAAGCAACTTCCACAACCTCCCCCACTGTGTCGGGCTCTTTACAACTTTGACTTCAAAGATAAGGACAAAAATGAGAACCAAAACTGTCTGACTTTCCAGAAGGTAAGGGAGTAGGTTGGGGAAGAGGGTACTCTATTAAGTTTACATTGTTATTTTAATAAGGAATTTTGTTTTTTTTTTTCTAAAAGGGGAGGGGCATCATTCAGAATAGTCATTCAGACAAGCTAAAACTAAAATTGTCTAGGTAGAGGGGCAAAGGTATATTGAGAAATATTTAATAACCCATTTTCTGATCAAAGGTATGCTCACACACTTTTATATGTAATTTGCATTATTAGCATTTTTCTTGCCACTTATCAACTGAATTATAAAATAAGTGCTAATTTACATTTTGCTGATCTTCAAGGTGTAAACGTTCATACTGAAAATTTACAGTGGGCTAAAGATAGACAAAGTTGATTCTAGTTGGCTCCCTTACACTGGGGAAGAACTAACAATAGTCACAGAGGACATTATGTTAAACACCCAGGAGTCTTTGGCCATGTCTAAAATGTAGCCAGCCCAAGGCATTACCATTCATCAGATGGTGAAATTGAAATCTGGTTCCTAGAAGGAATTACAGTGCTATATGAAACTATAAAATTAACTTAATATTGCCAAATCAGTTAAGAAAAGGCATAATTAGCCCTATTAAAAGAAATCTTGAAGACAAATTCAAGAAATGAAAGGTAAAGGTATTTTATTTAGCACAGCAATTCAACAAGGCCTGAATCAAATAAACTGCATTATTACTTTTTAAAAATAGGAGTCAACAACTTCCATAAAAGGACAAAAGTGTAGTGATTGGAACAGAAACCAAGGTAATATGATCAAACTAGAGATGGAAAGATTAAACATCAATATCTTAGGTATGCATGCACTTAAATGTATGGGAATGGGTGAATTTAATTCAAGTGATTATATATACCACTGTGGATAAGAATCCCTTAGAAAAAATACAGTAACCCTTATTGTCAATAAAAATGTGAGAAAAGCAATACTGGGGTATAATGTTAAAGATGAAAGAATGATAACTATTTGAATCCAAAGCAAACCATTCAGCATCACAGGTAATTCCAATCTACCTTCTAGCCACTGATCCCAAAGAGACCAAAATTGATCAATCTGTAAGTCTATCAGTCTGAAAACCTACATCTTCTAGAAATAAAACAAAAAAAAAAGTCACATTCATCATAAGGGGTTGAAATGCCAAAATAGAAAATCAAAATATAATTGTAATATACGCAGGCAGGTTTGGACTTGATGTACAAAATGAAGCAGAGCAAAGATTATTAGAGTTTTGTCAATTTATAACTTATTAGTCTTAGCAAACCCTCCTTTTCAACAACCCAAAAGGTGATTCTACACACAGACATTACTAGATAGTCATATTGAAATCAGATTGATTATATATTTTGCAGCCCAAGATGGGGAAACTCTATACAGTCAGTCAAAATAAGACTCGGAGCTAACTGTAGTTCAGATCAAGAGCTTATTACAAAATTCAGACTTAAATTGAAGAAAGTAGAGAAAACCATCAGACCACAGAAATATAACCTAAATAGCATCTTTTATGAATATGCACTGAAAGCAGCAAGTAGATTTAAGGTATTGAATCTGGTAAATAGAATGCCCTGAAGAACTATGCACAGAGATTTGAAATATTGTACAGGAGACAGCAAAAAAAATTCTTTTAAAGAAAAAGAAGAGCAAGAAAGCAAAATGGCTGTCTGATTGATCTTTACAGAAGGGAGGGGAGAAATGAAAAGATATGCCCAATTGAATGCAGATTTCCAGAGAATAGCAAGGTTTTCTTAGGAAAAAGTTTTCATAGGAAAGTTTTCTTAAATGAGCAATGTAGAGAAGTAGAAGAGAAAGGGAAAGACTAGAGAACTCTTCAAGGAAATAAGAAGATATGAAGGGCATGTTTCATACAGAAATGGGCATTTTAAAAGATAAAAACCTAAGAACTTAACTGAGGCAGAAATATTAAAAAGTAGCAAGAATATGCAGAAGAACTATACCACCTATAGCTACAATAGTGTGGTTACTGATCTAGAGCCAGACATTCTGGAGAATGAAAGCAAGTGGCTCTCAAGAAGCCTTGCTAATAGTAAGGTTAATGGAGGTGACAGAATTTTAGCAGAGCTATTAGAATTCTAGCAGATGATGCTGTCAAAATGATGCATTCTAAATATGCCAGGAAATTTGGAAAACTCAGCAGTGACCATTAAATTGGAAAAAAATAAGTTTATGTTCCAATCCTAAAGGACAGTGCCAAAGAATGTTTGAATTGAATGGTTACACTCATTTTACATGCCAGCAAGTTTATGCTTAAGATATTTCAAGTTGGGGCAGCTAGGTGGCGCAGTGGATAGAGCACCAGCCCTGAAGTCAGGAGGACCTGAGTTCAAATCTGGTCTCAGACACATAACAGCTGTGTGACCCTGGGCAAGTCACTTAACCCCAATTGCCTCAGCAAAAAAAAAAAAAAGATATTTCAAGTTAAGCTTCAGCAATATGTGAACTGAGTATTATCAAGAGCAGGCTGATTTCTGAAGAGGCAAAAGAACTAGAGACCAAATTGCCTTCATTTATGAGGGAATTCCAGTAAATCTTTACTTCTGCCTCATTGACTACACTAAAGATTTTGACACTGGATCAGAATAAAATGTGGCAAATTCCTAAGATGTATCAAAGCAGGGCTCAATTATTCATGTATGGAAGACCTAAAAAAAAAAAAAAGAACTAGTGACAGGGAAACTTTTCTACATTTCTGTATTAAATTAAATGGATCCTATTTAGATGCAGAACAAAATGGCATAATCTTGTGATCCCGTCATCAATTTAGGTACCATGTTTATAGGGCCACCTTATCATCAGGATGGCCATCATTCAAGGACAATTCATTTTGCAGAAATTATCATGGCCCTCCTGGTTGCCGTCTACTCCAATAGTGCTCCAGAGTTAGGGCTTAGAATAAAGAAAACCTGAGTTCAAATTCTGACTCTGACCCTTCAGGAAGTTAGTTAATCTCTCTAAGCTTCAGTCTCCTGGGCTCTCAATGGATGGGTAAAGAGGAGGTTGGATTTGATGGTCAACTCCCAAGCTAAATCTATGATCCTAAAGGCCTCCCTAGAAATCCTGAGGTAGAAGAAACTTAAGGGATTTGAAGATAATATGGAGTTCTGTTGCATCATGAATTCAGGGCTACCAGTTGTATAATTCATCCCTAAGGCACCAAGTATTATCAATTTTATTCCAGTTCCCTCTCAGTTTAAATCCTCTCCAGATTTGGGGTAGGGCAGACAACCTCTGCCTAGACCCAGAAATCTCCTCCATTTGCCCCATGACTCCATAGCTATAATCAGGGCTTGTGATTATCTTTCCTTAAAGGAAATGTTATCCAAGGAAAGATGCTTTGCTTCAAAAGAAGCTTGCTTTACTGAGGGTAAAGCAACCAAGGCAGGCCCTTGGGTAGAAAAACCAATACCTGGCAGTGTGGGTGCCTTCACCGGGGAAAAGAAAATGAAATGAAATAAAATACAATCATATTTTGTTCTCCTAGTTGGCAGACTGTACCTATATCTCTGTTGTCACTAACTTCATTTAGGAGAGGATGAAAAATGAGGCACACCAGAAAACTGTACATCCATAAACACCGAGGGGACAATTGATGTAGGCTGAGCAAAGGAAAAATAGGACGTATCTTACAGGCCAGAAAGCATCTATTAATCACCCAGTGTACACGAGGCACTGGAACTACAAAGACAAAACAAAAATCTCTCCTTCAGGAGCATTTCAAGTAGTACTAGAGAGATACACCACGTATCAGCAGCTAAATATATACATGATAATTTGAAGAAGGGAGAGTATCATCAATGAAGGGTACCAGGAAAGACTTCCCAATAGTTGTTATCTATTAAATATCATCAATGAAGGGTACCAGGAAAGATTTCCCAATAGTTGTTATCTATAAGTATCATCAATGAAGGGTACCAGGAAAGATTTCCCAATAGTTGTTATCTATAAGTATCATCAATGAAGGGTACCAGGAAAGATTTCCCAATAGTTGTTTTCTATAAGATAAGCCTGTAAGGAAGCAAGGATTCTAAAATGAAGAGGGTGAGAAAGTGTGTTCCAGGCAGCGTGAAGGAAGGGGAAAAGGAGTGTTCAAAAGCCACCGAGAATAGATTTGAATGCTGAATTTGGGGAATTGCAGGAAGGAAGATTTGCTTAGAATTAAAATGTTTGAAGGGGAAGAATGTACTTGGAAGCGTAGTTGGGAGGTAAACAGTGAGAACTTTCAGTGCCAAGTCTGTATTTTATTTTAGAAGTAGTGGGGAGACACTTAAAAGTTGCTAAAGAGCAGGAGAATTGGAATTGACTTATCAGACTTGTATCTTTAAGAAAATTATGTTAATAGTTTTGTGTGAACAATGGATTGAGGAGGAGAGAGATCTGAAGCAAAGCAAACAGGTGGAAGAAAACAAGCACTTGTTAAATGCCTACTATGTGCGGAACACTACAATTTGATATGCTCCAGTATTGTGGATGGGAAATAGGGAGAATATTGTGCTTTTCTCAATCTCAAATAGATGCCATAGAGCCCATGGCCCTGTTCTCTAGTCAGAGAGTCCAATCAGAGGGGCAGAGGGTACTGATAAGAAATGAGTAATGAGGCAGATTCAATCTATATTTTTAAATTTTATTTCCTTTTCAAATTTTTTCAATGGTATTTTATTTTGTAAATGTAATTTTTTGTAAAATGTGAATTTTGTAACATGTAAAAATAGTTTTCAGCATTCATTTTTATAATAGCTTTTTATTTTTTCAAAATACACACAAAAATAATTTTCAGCATTCACCCTTACAAAACTTGTGTTCCAAATTTTTCTCCCTTCCTCCCCTCCTCCTCCCTCCCTTAGATAGCAAGTAATGCAATATAGATTAAACATGTGGAATTCTTTTAAACATATTTCCACATTTATCATCAGCATTCATTTTTGTAAAACTTTGTATTCCAAATTTTTCTTCTTCTTTTCCCCTCCCCAAGACCCAAAGCAACTTGATATAGGTTTCAATGTGTGTAATTCTTTTAAACATATTTCCAGATATGTCATGTTGTGCAAGAAAGATCATACCAAAAAGCCAAAAAAACCATTAAAAAGAAATAAACAAAAAGGTGAAAATATTATGTTTTGATTCATATTCAACCTCATAGTTCTTTCTCTAGATGGGGATGATATTTTCTATCCCAAGTCTATTGAAATTGCCTTGAATTCACTGCATGGTTGAAAAGAGCTAAAGTTCCACCACGGTGATCATCACATAATTTTGTTATTATGTACACTGTTCTATTGGTTCTGCTCACTTCACTCAGCATCAGTTCATGTCTTTTCAGGCCTTTATGAAGTCAGACTGCTCATCATTTCTTATAGAATATTCCATTATAGCAGATTCAATTTTGCAGTATAAAGATTTTCCAATGATGAGGTTAAATGACTTGACACCCAGGGTCACATAGCCAATAAGTGAATAAAATTACGCTTAAACTCAGGTTTTCTTCACTTCAAGTCCAGCTACTCTATTCACTGAATTATTTAACTGCCTCCCAAATAAGAAGACTGTTATAATAATTTAGGCAGCATATGGTGAGAGTCTGAATGAGGGTTGTTGAGTGGAGATGGATATAAGAAATGTTGTGGGGGTAAAATCTACAAGTTTTGCAATTGATTAAAGTAAGGAGGAGAGAGGGAAAACTGGAGTAATAATCCAAGATTATGAACTTGAGTGATCAGAAGAATAGTAATACTTATAGCAGAAACCAAAAAGTTCGAAGGGTGAGTGTATTTAATGGGGGAAGGTAACAAGTTTCATTTTGTTTAGGTTGATTTTGAGATGGCTAAGGACATCCAGATTGAAATGTCCAATAAACATTTGATGCTGTGGGCTTTACTGAGAGTTAGGAGAGATTAAATTTTGATTCATAAATCTGGGAGTTATGTGCCTAGGGATGGTAATTGGACCTGAGAGATGATGAGATAACTGAAAAAGAGTATAGAGACAAACGAAGAGGGTACTGGACAAAGCTTTGGGGGCGATGCCCGTGGTAAGGGAAGTGGGAAATAGATGGATCCAGCAAAGGAGAAGGCAGCATCATATTGGTAGTGGGGAGAACCTAAATAGAACAGTATCATGAAAAGCCACTGATCAGGGAGTATCTAGGGGTAGGGAGTAGCCAACAGTGCCAAAGCCACAGAGAGGTTGGAGAAGGATGGGGACTGAAAATAGGCACAGGGAATAAGCAATTAAGAGATTGCTGTTAATCTTTTAGAAGACATTGTTAATCTTGTAGAAGTTTCAGCTGAGCAGCAAAAGCAGATTGGCATCTTTGAAAAGTAAATGGGAGGAGAGGAAGAGGAGCTGGGGAGTATGAGTGGTTTTTTTTCTGAGTGTTTATAGAAAGGAAAAAGGTATAAAATAATTCCTTGAGGGCTTTTTGAGAATCGGAATTATTGGGATATTTTTGAGGGCAAAGTAACAATGGATAGAGCTCAAAGATTTCAGGACAGGAGACAGATTTTGAGTCATAGAAGTTCACTTGGATTCCCATTGCTGGACTGAGCTATGGATCTCCTTGTCCTCTTCAAGATATTTTCTCTAGCATCAATCTGTGCTCAGTTTCCTGTAAAAACAAAGCCTTTCTGTCTCTCCCATTAAGATGGGCATGTAGCCTATAAGTTCAGTTTTCATTGCTCCATCATCTGTGTGTTTGGAAGCATATGGTTTTATTTTCTTATTGCCTTTGTTCTCCCTTGTTAAATGACTAATATGTTGCCTCAACGTTCAAAGAAGTCCCATTTGCTTTTACTTTAGTGCTGCCAGCTCTCCAAGGGAGGCCAGAGCCAATATAATGTAAGTTAAGCCTGAAATAAAACATGTCATGAATAAGAAGAAATTTCAATCCACATACCAATCACTCACATTTTAATAGCTCTTTATAGTTCTAATATAACTTGAAGTATTTTATTTCATTTGATGCTATGATTCCTTTGGAATAGGTGGTGCAAATATTACCCTCTCTTTTACAGATAAGGAAACAGACTCAGAAAAGTGAAATATTACTTACTTAAGGTCCCACAGCTACCAAGTGGCACAAGCAGGATTAGAACTTAGATCTTTTACTTCCATGTTCAACATTTTTTCTACTATACCAGGCTGCTTCTCTCATATAAATAATTCACCAAGACATCTATCTGTAAATAGGACTAATCACCAGCTAATTGGACACCACCAACAGCATCTTTCCTAAGACTTCATCATCTCTACTCTTTATGTCTGTTAATGACTCAGATTATTCACATTTAATACACATGTACCAATCCTTCACTCCCACTGCATTTAGGGCCATCACCAGTCTCTTGACCAATGTCTTGCCACTGGGCTTAGATGACTCTGGAGGAGAGAGTGAGGCTGATGGGTTTGCACAGCTCTGCCTCCCTTAATTCCAATTCATTTGCAAATCAAGATATCAACTTTCTGAAGTCATTGGACCTCTTTGAATCAATGGACTAACCCCTTCCCACCAGGATATCAGCTCCTGAAAGCAGGAGCTATTTCATTTGTGCATCCCCAGAACCTAGCACAGAGTCTTGCACACATTGAATTGAAATGAAAAACATTCAGTTCCCATTACATCCAGAGAACACTGATACTTTCACATACACAAAGATACACATATACCACTCATATTAGAAATATATACAACCCAAGCATATACTCAGGGAAGGGTATGAGGAAAGGTTTCCTGAAGAATATGGTGGCCCATAAGCTAATATATAAAATAATAATACATAAAAATACAACCTCTTCCCTTTCTAATCATTTACACTCTCAAAAAATTAACTACCTAGGTGGAATGCAGAATTGTTTGGATGAGTGGGAGAGAGTTGAGTGCATCAATAGAGAGAAGTGAGAGAAGGAAGATACTAAGATAAAGAAGTAGAAAGAAGGAAATGAAAAAGAATAACTTGTAAGAATTGAAGGGATGGATAGAAAATTCCCAGGGAAAGAATATTATTTTCCAAGGGCTTATCCTCGTCTCTATGATTTGGGGCAGTTGTATTACACAGATAACCATGGAAAGTCATGCAGCAGAGGTGACTGGGAGAATAGAGTTGCTGGGTCATCCCAACAAGACCTCTGGTTTTTAGCAATGAGCTAAAAACCCCCAGGTCCATGGTGCTATAATGCAGAGTGCAAGATTTAGAGACAAGAAGGCCTGCATTCAAGTTATGCCATCAACACTAACTTGTTATGTGACCTGGGGCAAATTTCCTTACTCTCTCAGTGCTTCAGTTTCTTCATCTGTAAAATGAGATTAGATTATGTAGCCTCTAAGATCTCTTTTCCGTTCTAAAAGTTTTTTCCCAGTGAAATTTTCATGGAAAGTATTTTTGCTAGATCAATTTCCACCAGTTTGCAAATAATAACCATTTCATACAAAACTGGAATTCTTCCCTGCAGGAATTTAACCTTTATTATGCTCATTCCCCAAAGTTTCACATTCATTCAGAGAAATGAAAATGTGAATTATTTCCCTTCGGTTTTTGTGCCTTTTTTTCTCCTTTGCCAAAAGTCTTTGAGTAGATCAAACCAAAGCAGACTAAACAAGAATCTGGCTCCACTTGAACTTAGTGGGTCAAAAAAGGTAGTTTGTTTGATAATTTTATTCCCACATCAGTAGAGACTAGTTTTCCTCTTCATAGTCCTAAAATCTGATAACTTCCTTGTACCCTCTATTCGGAAATTGTGGGTTGCATGAATTTCCTGGGATTTCAAAACCAATTTCCTGATTTCTCTAAGATGTTGAAGGTGGGCTGTGCTGGTCCTTAAATTTGCATGTAGATTCTTTCATAAAGTCTTTTTCCAATATGCCTCATTCTGGCACTCCTCAGGGGTAGGGACTGTTGTATCTCTGTAGACTTAGACTCACACAGGCTTGTGACCTTAAGGCAATTTTAACATGTCTGTGTCCCCCAAGATTCTTTTATCTGTCAAACGAAGGGGTTAAAGTAGATGACCTTTAAGGTTCCCTGTAGTTTTATAACTGTAATCTTATGATTTTATGATTTATTAGGACGTATTGTGATCCTAGTATCATAAATTTAGAGCTAGAAGGGACCTTAGAAACTGTTTGATACAACCCCTCCACTAGATAGGTGAGGAATCTGGGACACAGTTTTGTCATCTTGTCCAGTCACATAAGCTACTGTCTGAGGCAGGATATATGAACTCAGGTCTTTAGACTACAGTACCATCTCCACTCTGCCAAGATATCTCTTAAATGCTTCTTTGGTTAAATGAAAGAATGAATTCACCCTTTGTTCTCAAAGTAGTAGATTCCTAGCTCTGACAAGTTCGAACAACCTAGAAAATTTTAAGTATAAGCCTGGTGCTGACCCTCATGTCTCTTTTATTTCCCATATTAGCCCAGAGGTAGGATGAGGTTAGCTGTCTGTAGATCAGCTTAGATAAGTTTAAAGAGGCTAGCCACTAGGTGATGAAATTTTTTGTGGCCACAAATAACTCAGATAATGTTTACCAAGTCATAGAAAAATCATAATCTGCATGAGCTAAGGAAATACCCTCCTCACTGGTGAAACACAGGATTTATTTGTTTGTTTTGTAAAGTACAAAAGGAAGCATAGTAAAACTTAACTTAGGAACAGAGTCAAAATACCACATGTAGCAGACCAGGAAAAGTCCCCCACATAGAGAGTTTTCAGAATTGTCAGAGAATTGCTATTCAGCCCCTCTCCAAAAAAGTATTAATAGAACAAATTACATCAGAATCCACATTGATGTTCCACCAACATGCTCCATCTCTCAGCTACAGGCATTTTCTCAGCCTTTAACTTGGACAGATTGGACTGCTCTGTCTCCTCATCTCTGCCCAGTGGTCTCTATAGCATCCTTTAAGTCCCAAGTAAAATCTCATCTTCTACAGGAAACTTTTCCTGACTGCTCTTAATGCCTTTCCTGTTAATTATTTCTTATTTGTCCTTTTTGTATATATTTGTTTGCTTGTTGTCTGCTCCATTTGATATTGAGTTTCTTCAGGGCAGGGACAGATTTTTGTACTTTTTTTTGAGTGGAGGGATACTTATCAATTAGCATATAGTAGAAACTTAATGAATATTTATTGACTGACGGAGTAACAAATTCTCAGTCTAGGAAACATCCATACTTCAAAATACCTTCATATTCTATATATTCTGTTTTTATCCCAAGAGCAAATAGAAAAGATCTTTGGATCCTTCCCACTTTCCCTACTTTCTTTCCTTTTTGTAAGAATAAAGTTATAATGGTGTAATGTCAGACAATAAGCAGGATTGATATTTGGATGCAGGAAAACATGCTTGATTGGTCCTTAAATCATACCATCTAGAAAGCTACTAATGCCACATAGTTAGGAGATAGACAGAGAGAAACAGAGATAGACAGAAAAGGAGGTAAGGAAGGAAGAGAAGGGAGGAAGGGAGGGAAGAAGGGAGGAAAGGAGGAAGGAAGGGAGGAAGGGAGGGAAGGAGGGAGGGAGGAAGGAAGGAAGGAAGGAAGGAAGGGAGGGAGGAGGGAAGGGAGGGAGGGAGGGAGGGAGAAAGAAAGGAGGGAGGGAGGGAGGGAGGGAGGAAGAGAGGAAGGGAGGGAGGAAAGGAGGGAGGGAGGGAGGGAGGGAGGAAGGAAGATAATTTCTTTAGTGCTTACTAGGTCAGGCACTGTTCTAAGCACTGGGGTTAAAAATAAAAACAAGCAAGGCAGTTCTTCACCTTCCAAGAGATAACATAGTAATGGGAGAAGAGATAAAGGGAGATGGGGGGAGGAGGGGAGAAGGGAGGAAAGGGAATGGAGTATGTGTGACAGCATACTGCACATGGCCAAGCACTGGAGCTATGGTTCCTGTCAAAATAATATGAAAATTCACCTCTCAGAGCATCCCAAAGGTGAAATTTCAAGGCTTAAGTGGAGAAGAGAATAAAGTTGATGTCTGAATACAGCCAAAATGGTCCTCTATATGCACCACATAATATCCTTACTTTGTGCCTATTTTGCTGGAGCTGAAATCTAGAAACCTTAGCAACTCAAGGTTCTCAAATTAGAGACTTCAGTTCCTTCACTTACCAAATGTGTGACCATAGGTAAACCTCAGTTTTCTTGTCTAGAAAATGGGGATAAAACCATATGTATTACTTACCTCACAAAATTGTTGTTTCTTTGCAAAACAAAGCAGAATACCAATATATGCTATGATTGTTGCTGCTGCTATCATTTTTGCCAGGCAGCATAGCTTAGCAATGGCAAGTAGGTGGCACAGTGGACAAAACACTGAGCTTGGTGACTTATCTTCATGAGTTCCAATCTGGTCTCAGCCAGGAGATGGGAGACTCTCAACCCTGTTTGCCTTTGTAAAATGGACTGGAGAAGGAAATGGAAAACCACTGCAGTATTTTTGCCAAGAAAACCCCAAATGGGGTCACAAAAAGTTGGACACAACTGAAATAACTGAACAATAACATAGCAAATTGAATAAAATATTTCCAGTTGTATTTACACACACACACACACACACACACACACACACACACACACACACAGAGAGAGAGAGAAAGAGAGAATATCAAAGATTTTACGTATCAGATTTATAAATAAGGGATAGATTTATGACCAAATAAGTGATAGAGAACATTACAGGAAATAAAATGAATAATTTTGGTTACATCAAATTTAAAAGTTTTTGTACAAACAAAAGCAATACGACTAAATAGAAGAAAAGTAGGAAACAGGAGATTTTAGGAGAAAATTTTTTTTTCTCCAGTCACCTACATGTATCACCTACATGTAGTGTCTTTCACTAATTTCTATCAGTTTGAGTAACGTTTCTACGAGCCTAATAAAGTGAGATAGTTGAGGCAGTTTCTTTTGTCTCTAACATTATATGTTCTAACATACTATTTCTCATTTCCAGTTCTGGAATTCTGTATTTATTTTTCAGTCAGCTCTAAATGAGCAGTTCCATTGGAGAGATGGGAGTAAAAACTATATTGCAAAAGCTTGCAGAAAGATTGGGTGATGAGTAAGTGAATTTGTTAGACGCCTTTGAAAAAAAAATCTCAAGAAAATGAGAGATAAATGATGGTAACTGAAAGAAGCAAAAGAATCAAAGGACTTTTTGTTTCTTTGTTTTTGTTTTGAATTAGAAAGACTTAGATGTATTTGTAGATATAATAGATGAAAAGGATGCAGTGATGGGGAAGAAACTTCTGTTTGGAATTCTTGATTGATTTTTTTCATTGGTTTTAAATCTCACAAGATCCTGTAGTGTTCTATATTTGTCATGATTCAGTTAACAAAATATCAGCTGTTAACAAGAACCTCTGAAGGACCTCACTGTCTATAAGGAATTCCTCTTTCATTTGCACTCTGTTTACTGGGTTACATGGGTGAGCATAGGTGTTCCTGCTTTGCTCTTTACTTGCCATTTATAACAAAAGAAATGATAAACAAGATTATTTTTGTGGTTGCATCTATCAAAAAACCTTTTAAGATCTCACCAAATACAAGGGACCACTTTGTTGAGCTAGAATCCACTCTCTCATATTGAGTACTTTTTTTGGTAGTGAACAAAAAGTAACATCTTATATTCTATACAGCTCTTAGGCATTTGTGTGACCTTGAAGATGTGGTCTGCTGTGGGAGATCATTCACAAAAAAAAAAAGCCAAAAGAACTCCCTCTTTTCTTTGGATATTTTCATAAAGATTTTATAGATGTGAGAAATTAAGCACATGGATCAATAGTTCATCTTGTTTGTCTTTGTTGGGTAATAATAGCTTCTGCATCTAGGCGTTTTTCTATATTTTGGGGGTAATTTTCACTGTTAGATACTTTGAAAATAGATCCCTGAGAGCATTTTAAATCATTGCCTCCAGCTCAAATTTCTTCTCTTTCATTTTTGGTCAGGTCCAGCCATTCTTTCTGAGTTAATTTTCTTTTGTGCCATTTCCACTTTCATTCTCCCAAGTCATTCCCAAGTTCCTACCAACCTCTAAAAAAATACATAATAGCTTTGGGTCATTTTCTTAGGACATTAAAGGAGAACCTGCTCACCCTAAATCAATTTGATTTTAACTTTAAGAAAGGGAGCAGCTGCTCCCTTATATGTGTGTGAGGGTGTGGGGCGAGTAATAAATCTACTCTAAGGCTGGGTGAATGTTTGTTGAATGAACAACAAAATATTGTGTGGGCATGTATGTGAAGGGTTTGAAATTCCTTGTATCTAATAGCTAGAAATCAAAGAGAGCCTACATTAAATAATCTGTCACCCATCAAAGCTAGAAGATAACATGGAGGATGAAACTTTCTCTCTTTCAGGATGATGTTATCACCATGATTAGAAGAATTGATGAGAACTGGGCGGAAGGCAAATTAGGTGATAAAGTCGGCATCTTCCCCATCTTGTTTGTAGAGGTAAGTGATGTAGAAGCCAAATCTAATGCTAAATAATCAGCATTGGGCCCCATGTTAACCCTCTCCAATAACAGAGATGCAAACCTTTGTCTGAGCTTTTACCTATTTTAGATTGAGAGCTAGAGGTGATGAAAATAGAGCATTCACTCATTCAACATCAATTTATTAAAAATGTACTATGTACAAAATGAGAGGTATCAGGGTATGATGGATAGAGAGCCAGTCTTAAATTCATGGAGCCCTGGATTCGAGACATGTCTCTGATCCTGGCTCTGTGGCCCTGAGCAAGATAATCTCTCAGTGTAAATTCTCTAAGCCTGTCAATTGCAGAGAAGATGCCAACCTGGGAACCTGGCAGTTCCCTCTCCAAATGAAATCACCAGTCCAGTCTTTATCTGTACAAAACCCAGGATACATTGAATGGGATACAAAGACTATTAAGACATTGTCTTTTTGTTCAAGAGACTTGATCTAATCAATACTGTGGATAATTCTCTATTGTTCTATTGTTATACCTGTTTCCATTTCATGCTTCTGTAACCCCAAGGTGATTGGAGGGATTCATTCCAGAATCAAAATAGAGGCATGTAAGTGACACAGTTGATAGAGCACTGGATTTGAACTTGAATTCAAATCAGGACACAGTCTCAGAACTTTAGGAGCTGTGTGGCCCTGGGCATGTCACTTTAATTTCTCTTAGTTTGTAAACAAGCCTCATCTGTACAATAGTATAACAATAATACCTAACTTTCTGGGTTTTTTAAGGATAAAATGAGATATTTATAAAGTGCTTTGCAAATTTAAACCATTATAAAAAATGCCAGTTATAGCTACTAGTAATAATAATAATAAAAGGGAACTCAGTCATTTCATTGAGTAAATTATAAAAGTAACTATTAAGTTAGAGAGTTCAAACTTACTTTCAAAGATTTCTACTTCAATAAAGATGAAATAAAGACAATCAACAATGGTGAAGGGAGGAGATGGAGCAAGAATCATGAAATGAAATACATATCATATAAACGTATATAAATAGTTTACAACTGCATAGGGTTGTCAATTTAGTCAACTAGTCATGTCAGCCTAGTATTAGGAAGACCCAAGTTCAAATAAGCTACTTCCCTAACTGTGTGGGCCTGAGCAAGCCTCTTACCCTTATTGCCTCAGTTTCCTCATTTGTAAAGTGAGCTAGAGAAAAAAATGGTAAATCACTCGAGTATCTTTGCCAAGAAAACCCCAAATGGGTCATGAAGAATCAGATGTGATTGAAAATAACCAATAGAAACAACAACTATGTAAAACTAAAAGCTTTTTCTGGAAAGATTAAAATGTCCAGAGTGAGAGGGGATTATTCTGGGAAAATTCTCTGTCTAACTTTGAAGGCAGTCTATGATTTAGATCCCATTTTATCTGTCTAATCCAATTTCTCACTATTTCCCAACGTGAAGCCCTTATTCCAAAAAGGCCAATCTCTTCACTCCCCAACGCACATTTCCACACATGCCTAATAGCACCTATTATGCCTTTGTTCAAATTCTCCCTTCTTGTGAAATGCCTTCTCCCCTTCTTTCCCACCTGTTCAAGTCTTACCATCCTTCAAAGTATTATCCATCTGTATGAAGTTTTCTCTAACAACTCTGACCTCTAATGATCTTTTCCTTCTCTGAACTTTCATTCCACCACATCTCTGTCCTCACATTTTATGCTAAATTATATACTTTCTGGAATTATCTAATTTTTCTAGTGTCCAAATTCCCAAGGAGACTATAAAGTCTGAGGGACTAATTTTCCTGACATATTTCCTGACATAGTCCTAGATATGCCGTGTATGATGAATAAATATTTATTGATCAAACTTATTATAGGATCACTTTTCACTTAATCCCTTTAGAATTTGAAGGATGATTTTGGAGTATTGAGTGTGACTACAGAGTTCATATTTACTCCAGCCCTGATCAAAACAATATTCCCCTTTGCCACACCTCTAAGAAGGTATCTGACGCTTTAACCTCAGCTTGAAGAACTTTTGATAAGAGAGAACTCAAGACATAACAGTCTGTAGTCATCCATTCTTTTGGATTGCTCAGATTATTAAGTGTCCTTACATGAAGTTAAAATCTACCCCTCTGAAATTTTATGTTCTGAAACCAAAATAACTCTTTCACATTCCTTCAAATACAAAGGACATCTATAATGTCCCTATTGAGTCTTATTTTTTTCAGACTTAACATCCTGAATTACTTCAACTAATTGTTATGTATACCCTGGTTTGTTGTCTCTGATCTTTACGTCATTCATCAATGGATTTTTTGAATTACATTTCTTCTTATTAATCTCTTCCTCTTTTCAGCTTTCCTGTAAAGTACACAGTAAGCACTTACTAAGTGCTTATTGATTGATTGATTCTCCCAGTAGAATAAAATTTTTTTAAGAGTAGGGGCTATCTTGCTTTTTTATATATTATATATTTTTATATATTATATCTCCAGTGCTTGGCACATAGTAAATACTTAATAAATAATTATTTATTTCTATAGTATTCTTCCCTTCTATAATTCTAGTAACCTGGCCTTTTTTTTAGAGAAAAATCTTTTTAAAATAACATTTTATTAAGTATTGAGTTCCAGTTTCTGTCCTCTCCTATCTCTTCCCTGAAATGGTAAACATCTGATATAAATTATACATGTGCAATAATATAAAATATATTTCCATATTGGTCATTTTGTGGAAAAAAATTCAAAATAAAAAAGAAAGTGAAAAATACTGTGTCTTCATCTGTATTCAGATACTATCAGTTCTTTCTCTAGAGACAATAATAACTTGTCTAAAAGAGAATTTTAGACATGTTTTACTCTCGTTCAACCAATGGTGACTTTTCACTATTTCCCTTTCTAAATGTTTACAATCCCTTGAATAATAACTTCTTGATTACTTCATACAGACTTTCGCTATGCCCCCCAAATGAAGAACATCATAGAGCTTATCATTAGTCTTTAAAATCTTGTCATTATATTTTATAATCATTTTTTATTCTCCTTCTACCCTCCAAAATCAGTAATTAGAAGAATACTCAAGGAAATAATCAAACTAGTCATATCTCTATTTGTTATAATTAGCAGAAAGATCTGTATGTTTCTGAGTGGTTGCTATCTTCCAAGATTCATATTTTAAAAAATACTTGATATCTAAACAGAACTCTTTAAAATGGTTCTTACATTTGACTTCTGTCATTACTTAATTAAGACTAGAACTTGCTGAAAATTCTTCAAATGAACTTTGAATTACCCATATCATTAAAAACAATTGAAAGAAAACATTGATTTCTTGTGAAGAATCTTTTAGCAAAAAAATGAGTATTTTTTTAATGTATCCTTTTCTTTCTTGGTTTATACCTGAATGGAGAAGGGGAAGTGCAAAATGCAAAATATTAGGATATCATCTCCAATATACTCTGTGTTGTACTCTTAATCAAGGACAATTCTAATTTTTGTCTTTGTATCTCAGCACATAATGTGTAGTTAATAAATGCTTGTCAAATTTGATTTAATATATTACTCTTTCTGAGCTCAAAGAACCTGAAAGATTTTTTTTAAATGAATAGTAAATACTTAAGAACTCTACAATTCTCCTTACTAGTGTCATTATCCCCTTTGATTAACCAAGTGGCCCATGGCCAAAGATTTTTTACTACTCTGCCCCTTTAAGGAGTAAAAATTAAGCCTTAACTAGGAACAGAACCTTTAAGTCTGTGAAGGAAGGAATTTATTTCTCCAGTTATAATCTTACTTCAGATGGCAGTGAATTTGATTGATTGAATTTTCAAGCATGATGAATGGCTAATTGGTATCTAGAACTGGGTTAGAAGACTTGGCCATCCCCTCAGAGAGTTAGAATATAACTTGATAGGAAGAACTCTTAAATAGTAAGTGGTACGATAGCACTCCAATATACTGTACAATTAAATGCACAAATGACTGACATATAAATGTTATTGTCTTCCAGAGAAAATGAAAAAACAGTGAGTTAAGAGTAGAGAAAGTTTCATGCTTGTTAGATCTTGAAGAATGGGTAGATTAGGAATAAGCTGAGAAAAAACAATGATCAGGACAGCTAAATGGCACTGAGGATAGAGCACCAGCCCCGGAGTCTGAAGACCTGAGTTCAAATATGATTTCAGATACTTAATAATTACTGACTTTGTGACCCTGGGCAAGTTCATTTATCTCCAATTACCTAAACAAAAAAAAAGAAGAAAAAGAAAGAAAAAAGATAATGATGTGGGTAAGGGAAACAACAGGATTCAAAAGAAAAGATTTAAGGAAATGGATTTTAACCTAAAAAAAGGCCAAGTATACTCCTGTGAATGCTTAGGATAAAAAGGACAGAATAACAACTACAATAAATAATTATTTAAGCACCTGTTATGCTTGGTCCCTCACCTCATACAGCTTACAATCTAATAACAAGGAACTATCATCTGTTTGAAAATATTTTTATAGTTCCACATCAATGAGAAAAGCCACAGAGACAAGTTGGAAAATTAATAATTTTATTTTCATGATCACATTTACCTCTGTTTCTGTGAAGTGTTTGACTATCTGGGAACTCTTTTGCAAGCAGTTGCACTATTGTTCTGTGCTCTGTGAGATTACCAGTGGTATCTACACTGAAGAAAAGGAAGAATTTTAGCAATAGCATACTCTTAGAAACTCTGCCCAAGATTGGAAAACAAAAATTGACTTGATCTGTTATTTGAAAACTGCCCAACCCTAACCCCATTTCTGCAAGAAGTAATATCATAGCTTCCTGTATCTAAAGGTGGAAGATATTGTAGAGGGCATCTATCTAAATCCCCTCTCCCCCTTTATGTAACAGATGAGGAAACTTGAAGCTTTTAGAAGTAAAGTTGAATTACCCAAAATTACCCAGAGTCAAGATTTGAACTTGTATACTATATCTCCAAGTTTAGATCTCTAAATTCAGCATTGTTTTTGCTGTACCAAGTTCCTAGTTCCAGAATCAAATGCACAGATTTGCTATACTCATCTAGATAGAACCTAAATGTGAATATAAACACTGTTGGTACAATAGTAGGGAATGGAATCCTGGGAATTTATTTCACTGGAATAAAAGGATTAAATTCAAAGAATTCCAAATACTTTAACCTTGATTTGGGAGGTCTATAGAAAAAAACTAGTCTAATAAGTTCTAAAAATCTTATATTTGACCCTAAGGTGACAGAACCACAATTTTCATTGAATCCTTTGTATTCCAGCCAAACCTCACTGCAAGACATGTGTTAGAGAGGGGCAAAAGCCATCGGTCATCCCATATAAAGAGCATGTCCCTGACATCCTCTTCTCCTAGAAGCAAAGTGGCAGAATCAACAGCCTTCAACCAAGTCTTAGAATCCAGGAGGAAGAACCCAAGACAATTCTCCATCATGACAGCCTTGAACACTCTCAACAGAATGGTCCATTCAAATTCAGGGCAACAGATGGTAAAAATTGGCTCCCCTGTGCTTATTAGCTCCAGTAATCCTTCTGTGTCATCTCAGAATTTGGAGAAGAAAGACCTCTCATCTAACAGTCCTGTCCAGGTAAGAAAATACATTTGACATTTTAAACTAGGGATTGACTTCGGTTTTAGGAAATGATTAATACAATATTGTGTTTGTTTCTTGTTTAATATAGTAATTCGCAACCTATTCAAGCATCAGGGCCCATTTTAATGTTGGAAAATATCTGTAGACTATCCCCATTTAAGTAGTTGTACTATTAGTATCTATTGATTGACCATATAATGACAAAAAAAAAAAACTACCCTAAATTCAGTAATGCTTTTCTTTTAATTTTAATTATTTTAACTTAAACACCAAAAAAGATCATTTCCATACGCATAGTTTATGAACCCATGAATCTCCATTTTATACCTCTTCCTTTTTTAAAGAACAAAATAAATTTTTTGTGCTACTTTCAAAACTACTTTCCTTGTCTTCCTTCTGAATTTCCTTCCATTCTCCTCTGTGTATTTTTTTAAAATGTTTCAGTGGCCTTTTTTTCTTTTGTATTGCTGTTGGTGACAACCCTATCTTCTGACATATTCCTTACAATTAGCCAAGAAAACGAAAGAAAAATGTCCTTGTAACAAATAAGCAAAGTCAAGCAAAATGCTGCTCTCCTTGTTTAAATTGTCTGCTAATTTACTCTGTATCAGTTTGCTCTACTCTGGATTCTCTGAATTTGTTGTAATTTTTTACAGTGAATTAATATCTTATTACATTCAGCTGCCATAATTTATTCATCCATTTCTGTTGTTTGAGAAGCAGCCTAAAGTACCCCCTTACATTCTAGTTATTTTCTTTTTTCTCCCTTTTAAATCCCTGCTTTAGGATCTAGAGGTTTGTTTAGATTGTGGCTGTTCTTTCCTAGATATTCTCCTCCCTCTTAACCTATATTCTCCATAATCACTTGTTTCCCTGTTTAATTTCCTGAATTTCTACCAGAATCTTTGTGTATTTGTTCAGCCTTTATTTGTTCGTTTCAGATAAGAATGAGGTTTATCTGCTGCACATTCCACCTTTTTCTACATGATTGCATATTTTTCTCATGTAATGCAGTTATGAGAAATACCAAGTTTTATCTTCTTCCTCTTCTCTATTCCTTCTATCTTTCCTTCTCCTTAAAACCTTCAGAACAGAATGCATAATTTTTTTTATTTAACTCTCAATCCCTCTTACAACATAAGGTTCTAAAAGGACTTGTTTCTTCTCTTTCTATTAGAATGTTGGCAGATTATATAACTCTTATCCAGTTGTTCAAATGAATTTACCTTTCTCGGTTCCTCTGAACTTTTGTGTTTATGTTGCAAAGTTCCTACTCGAGGTCTGGTCTTTTTATCAGAAATCCTTCGGTGTTTTCTGTTTCACTAAAGCTCTGTTTTTTCCCTTGTAGAATTATACTCAGTTTTGCAAGATAAATTATTCTTGTTTATAAATTCCATGATCTCTTTTTATTCATAGTAGAAACCACTATGTCTTCTGTCATCCTGATTGTTATCCTTTAGTATTTGAGCTGCTTCTTTCTGAATATTTGTAATATTTTTTAATTGGAAGTTCTAGATTTTGTTTATTACATGACTGAAAATTTTTCATTTACTATTTCTTTGACATATATGCTCCAAATTTTTTTAATCATGGTTTTCAGGGAGTGTAATGATTCTTAAAGTATCTTTCCTTGATTTGTTTTCCAGCTAAGTTGTTTTTTCACATAAATAGCTTACATTTTCTTCTATTTTTAATGCCTTGATGTTGTCTAGTATTTCTTGCTTTCTCTTGAAGTCATTGATTTTTCAGTCTATTCTAGATTTCAAAGAATCCTTTACTTGAGTAAAGTTCACAGTTTTCTTTTCTAAACTATTTGTTCATCTTCCAATTCTTTTCTCTAGAGTTATTTTTAAATCTCTTATTTCATTTCTAAAAATTCATGCACTCTTGTGGAAAATGCATTTTTTCTCTTGACTTTCTGCTTGCAATTATTATAGATATACTTTCTCTTCTGGAAGATTTTTAGATTTGCAATAATTTTTTATTCTGGTTAGTGTTTTCTTTTGTTTGTCTCCTTTCCTTTAGTTCTTGAATTAAGACTTTATGCCAGGGCCAAGTTCTTGCTCTTGCAGCAGTTTTGAGTTGAATGGTCAATTTGGTTCCAGAGTCTTTCGATGTAGCATGTGACCTTGATCATGCTGGGGCTGATCTTTCGAGAAGAGTTTCCTTATCAATGATACCCAGGCTTCTGGCTGGCGTCCTATGCAGATCTGGGATGGAAGAAATCACTTACTGTCATTTCTGTCATTTCTCAATGGATTTCTTGATTGTTGTTTCATCTAAGGCAAAAAAAGATTTTTAAATGCCAATTATATATGTTTCTCTCTATATAAATCCTATGAAATCTTCAGAAGCCACCTTAAGCTCTGCCTTCTTCAGAAATAACTCATTCTTTGAAAATTCTAGCCCATATTCATCTCTCCTTTTCCTAAAATATGACATATCATTATAACATTTTAGCACTCTACTATACATGGCTTTGCTTTTATTCTAGCATTCTACTATGCATGATCTTGCTTTTCATTCTAATTAATAAAAATATTCATTATCATTTATAAATTGCTTTAAGGGTTTGGAAAGTCCTTTATACATGTTATTTTATTTAAAACTCACAAGAACTTTGCTTTTATTCTAGCATTCTACTATGCATGGTCTTGCTTTTCATTCTAATTAATAAAAATATTCATTATCATTTATAAATTGATTTAAGGGTTTGGAAAGTCCTTTATACATGTTATTTTATTTAAAACTCACAAGAACCCTATGAGATAGGTGCTATTATCACACCCCCATTTTATATGATAAAACTGAGTCTGAGAAAAGTGAAATAATTATCTAGAATCACACATCTATTAAATGTCTAAGGTAGTAGTTGAATTTGGGTCATCCTGATTTCAAGCCTAGCACTTTATGCACTATGCCACTTAGCTGCCTAAATGTTTCATTTGTGTAAATCTAGGCTGTGAGTGAACTCTTGTGGTTGTGATGTGAACAGGATGGTCTCTGAGACCTCTTTTTACTCTAGTTAGAACACTATGGCTTGGAGATGACCTTGGCTCAGTGAAGGCTCCAGCAATGGACAAACTCTGAAAGGCACCTAACCAAGCTGGAAAGTCTCTAAAAGTTCCAACAATAGTGAGACAAGGAGTGTCTTGAATGGAGAACTGTGTAATCGCTCATATTTGTAGTGTAGGATTCCATCCAGTCACAAAGCACATTTTTGGTGCAGGGCCATGGAAGGAGCACTAGATCTGAAGCTAGAGGGCCTGGGTTCAAATCCCAGCTGCACCACATGAGACCTTGGCAAACCCAATCAATTTTCTGAACCTCAGAATTTCTCAAATATAAAATGAAGTAAGCTAGACCAAAGGACCTCAGAGGTGGTCATTTATTCTAAATCTCCTTAAAATCATCTTTAAAATGATGGAGTTGGAATAAATGACTTCCAAGGTCACTTCACTTCCAGGACTCTGTGGGTATGTGTGTATGTGACTCATTTAATTATCCAGACACCTCTGAGTTAATCAGGATAAATATTATTACTACCATTTTATGAAGGAGAAAACTAAAACCCAAGTTCACAATGGCCAGTGAATAGTAGGGAGGGATAGTAGACCTAGATCTCCTTATTCTGAATATAGCATTTAATGACTAGGCTATTCTAGAGGAAAGATTCTTAATCTCAAATCCACAGACACAGAAAGATTTCAGGGAAATCCTGGATGGAAAAAATTATAACTTTATTTTCACATTCTCTTATTTGATATTTAGCATTTTCTTCATTATTAATTTTTTTAAGAAGAGGTCCATAATTCCCAAAAAGTAAAGAACCTCTGGTCTCGAAGGAGATAAGATTGTTGGGACACTAAATTAGAAATGCAGGACAGAATACCAGAAGCTTAGCATGGAGGAGCAGTTGATTGGCATAGGCTACAGAAGAAAACTCAGAGGAGAAATAGGGGCAAGTAGGCAGGAAGTATAATGGAGACAGAGCCAAGAACACAATCCCTACTCAAAAGACTGCTTATGAAAAGGTCTGAGTGATTATGACTTATTTTAATACAGGGCACCCTAAAAGGTTATAAACCAAAGGAGTCAGTAAGGTAACCCAAGAGCCTAAATCTTTCTTGTAGCGGTACTTATTTAGGTTGAAAGGCAGTTTTGCAAGATGAAAGAGTGGATTGATGAGACCGAGTAATTAAGAAGTGAATTGCATACTGGGAATTCTGCTGCAAACACTCTTTTTAGCTGTACAGGTAGCAACCTGAAAAGCCAAAACTTGGCATGTACTGATTTTTTAAAAGAGCAGTAAATCTGGTTTTTAAACATGAATCTCTACCTTGGGATTAAACAGTTTAACTGAACTTTAATCCCTTTTTAACAAGACAGGAAAAAGGAGAAAGTCAAGGACTTCTCTGAGACTTAAATGTTAGTAGAAATAGTGCAACAGTTCATTTCTTCCTCTAAAGTCCAGGTCTTAAGTTGTTGGGGATGAGGAAGGGAAGGAAATAAATATCTACTGTGTGCTAGGCACTGGGCTAAGCGCTTTTATCAATATTATCTCATTCAATCCTTACAAGAACCCTGGGACATAGTTATTGTTATTCCCTTTTTATAGCTGAGCTGAAGTGACTTGCCCAGGTCATATAGCTAGGAAGTATCTGAGGCTCAATTTGAACTCGGGTCTTCAAGACTCCAGTCCTAATATTTTGTCCATTGTGCCGTCTAAGCTACAGAATTAGATAGCAACATGTCTGAAAAAGGTCTAAGTGATTTTTGACTAATGAACTAAAAGGTTATTATGAGTCAACATAATAACAGGTCGACTATCTCTGCCATTTTAATCCTCTTTGTAGTGGAGTACTTATTCCCTCTATCTCCCCCAATACACATATACACACAACATTTTTCCTATAATAACAAAGACTCCTTCCCCATACATACACACACAAACTTTCCCCCCGACAAAGTAACATTCTTTTTTGTTGTTTTACTGATGTTTTTAAAAACTGTTTCATTACCCAATAAACACACACACACACACACACACACACACACACACACACACACAAATACAAATGACCTGTCTTTTGTAGAAAGAAATCACAATTAAGCAAAACAAAGTGATACATTGATTATATCTGACATCATATGCTCTATTACATACTTATAGATCATCATTTCTTTATCAAAAGATAAGATATCGAAAGATATCTCCAGCAGTCCTCTGCAATCAAGATTGATTAACGCATAGAACTGAGTTCTAATGTTTTTTTTCAAGAATTACTAAGCCAAAGGACAACTAGGTGGTTTAGGGGAGAGAATACCAGCTCTGGAGTCCGGAAAGATCTGAGTTCAAATGTGACTTCAGACTTTTGTTACTTACTAGCTGTGTGACCCTAAGCAAATTCAGAGAAATCATATAGATGTAGTTTACTAGATTTTAAAATATGTTAATATTTAATTAATAAATCAATTGTTTTAATTATTTAAATGTTTAACAAAGTAACATTATTGAAGAGAGATTTGATGATGGTACAATTGGATGAATTCAAAACTATTAAGAGTAGTCACTAATATAAAAATATAAGGATGTAATGGGGCCAACTCCAGCCAGCTAATGAAAGCTGATTGTAAAATGTTTAGTGTAAGCATTTACATCTCAGAAATCTGCAAAGCTGCAAATCAGAGCTCAAAGTCTTATTTCTTAACTGTTTAAACTTAAGAAAGTCAGAGAGAAAAAATTATAGAAATTAAACTCAAAAGTATGTCCTACTTCCATTTTTTGTTTGTTTTGGAAAACCAGTTGTTAAACATTTACCAGTACACCCCTAGATCATTGTTAGCTTAGAAGGAGGTCTCCAGGAGAACTTCTTTGTTCTGTTAAACATTTTTCCAGTAACTTGAATCTTCAGAAAAGGATTCAGAAAAAGGTCTTAATAGGCTAGAACTGAACCTATTGTTCTTAACCTAATAAAATAACATTTATAGGAATAAACGTAAAGTCTTACACTTCAGTTTGAGGAATCAATGCTATAAATACAAGATGGAAGAAACATCATCATCATCATAATGGTAGCTGGTATTAATGTAATGCTTACTTTGTGCCATATACTGAGTTAAAATGTTTTATAAATATTACTGTTTTTTCATTACATTTCATTATTATTACATTCATTTTGCAGAAGAGAAAACTGAAGTAATCAGAGGTCAAATGACCTGCCCAGGTTCATATATCTAGTATCAAAGATCCAAGGCAGGATTTGAATTCAGGTCTTCCTCATTCCAGGATCAGTAGCTCTATATACTACACTACTTAGCTTCATGATTATATAGGAGTACGTTTGAATAAAGTCTTGGGTTTTTAATGGAATGAAAATATAATTTGAGTCAGCAGTCCAATATGACATCCAAGAATGCAATCTTAAATTGTGTTATCAAAAGGGGTATAGTTTCCAGGAATAAATTATGATCTTTCTATTTATTTGCTTGGTCAGATCACATTGGCTATAATGTTGTTACTTTTGGGTGTCCCATTATAGGAAGGATAATGATAAACTAGAAAACATACCAAAAAAGACAGCCAGAAGAATGAAGGGTCTTAAGCCAATGACTTATATGGTTCCATTGGAAAAAACTGAGGATGTTTTGTCTAGGGAAGAGGAGATTCAGGGAAGCACATGATAGCTGTCTCCAGGGATTTAAAAGCTGTCATATGAAAGTAGGATTAATTTTTCACTAATTAACCCTAGAAGGTAGAACTAGGAACAATAGGTAGAGTTTGAAAAGAGGAAAATTTAGGTTCAATGTAAGGATATACTTCTTCCCAGTGAGAGCCACCCTCAAAATAACTAGTTCTCCATCATGGAAGGTCTTAAAATGAAGATTGGAGAACCACTGGTTCACCTAGATGATTTCTGAGATCCCTGATAACTCTGGGATTCTGTGGGGTTTTTTTTTTCCTTTACATTGTTATAGTCATTGAAGATATTCTCCTAATTTTTCTTCATTCTGCATTCTTGTATACAAATGTAGAAACATTTTTCTTAAAAGCACAAATACCTGGGGCAGCTAGATGGTGCAGTGGTTAGAGCACCAGCCCTGAAGTCAGGAAGATCTGAGTTCAAATTTGGTCTCACACTTAACACTTCCTAGCTGTGTGACCCTGGACAAGTCACTTAACCTTAATTGCCTCAGCAAAAAAAAAAAAAGCACAAATACATGACTTTCCTTCCACATAATATACATATTTGGGTATTCATGAACATATTTCCATTCATGTATACATAGTCCCCCCATCTTACTGAGCGGGGAGGAGGAGAAAGACAAAGACAGACACAGACAACACAGAGAGACACAGACAGAGACAGAGAGACAGAGAGAGAAAAAACAAAGAGAGGGGGGAAAGAAGAGAGGTAGAGGGGGGAAGAGAGAAGAGAGAGACAGAGAAGAAAAAGGGGGAAAGAGAGAAGAGAGAGACAGAGAAGAGAAAGGGGGAAAGAGAGAAGAGAGAGACAGAAGAGAAAGGGGGAAAGAGAAAGACAGAGACAAACAGAGAAAGAGACAGAGAGACAGAGAAATGGAAAGTTCTTCCTCCTGAGTCATGAGTGGAGGCTTTATGACTCATAATTAAAGCAGTAACAATGCAACTTGTAATTCTTCCTTTATAGATCCTGCAGTAGGAGTGTGAACAAAAAGTTCAGAGTCCATTTTTATAGGAAGGATATCATTCACTCACACAAAGCTTTATTTTCTAAAAGTTTGATGAACAAGTTGTTGTCGTTGTTTTAACTTCACTACACTTCAGTTCTTCTTTCTGGTTTTTTGCCTAATCTACAGAGGCTGGATCAGAACAAGAAATCCTAGTTTAATTCAGAACAGGTCTGATATTTTTATAACATAAAAGGACATAGCTAGAGGTAACCACCCCACCTCAATATTGAATATTAATGCTATGCTCTTACCCTGTCAGTAATAGATAAGCATTAGCATATGTTTATTTAAATACTGGTGAAACAATCAAAAATTGTTCTTCTTTCATATAAAGTAGTTGAAAGTAAAATTTAAGGAGTCTAATAACCTTTCTGGGCCTCAGTTTCCTCATCTGTACAAATAAAAGGTTGAACTAGCTGACCTCCAAGACCCCTTCCAGCTCTAAGTTCATGATGCTATAGTAATGAAAAGTGACATTTATATCATAGAGCATTTTCTATTATTGCCCCATTTGGTCCTCACAATCATCTTGTAAAGTAGGTGATAAAGGTGTTACTCTCTGACTGAATATATGAAGGAATGATTTTCAGCGAGGTGGTGGAGTAGATAGAATGCCTGGCTTAGAATCAGGAAGATTCATCTTCTCAAGTTCAAATCCAGCCTCAGAAACTTGCTAGTCTGTGACCCTGGGCACAGACTATTTGCCTCAGTTTCCTCATTTGTAAAATGAGCTAAAGAAGGAAATGGCAAACCATTCTAGTACCTCTTGTTAAGATAACCTCAAAATGGGGTGATAAAGAGTTGAATAAGACTGAAACTATTGAAAATAGCAGCAACAGATGATTTTTTTTAGCATGAAGAAATCTTAGAAAACTCCTTCTTCCAGTGGAAATTTATACTCTTCTTAAGGCTTAAGTCCCCATGACAAATATGGAAATATGTTTAAATGGATTGTATGTATCAGATTGCTTGCTGTCTTGGGGAGAGGGGAGACTAGGGAGAGAGGGAGAAAAATTTAAAACACAAAGTTTACAAAAATGAATGTTGAAAAATATTTTTACAATGTATTTATTACATAGTACTTATTTGAAAAATAAAATACTATTAAGACTTAAGTCCCAACTGGTTGCCTGGAGCATGTAGCCCTTACTTAGCTTCCCCAGGCTCACACAGCTAGTAAATGTCATGTTGCCTTTGGGATTTGAATTCAGATCTTCTTGAGTCTCTATCATCCCATGTTGCTTTTCTGTACCCCCACTGTCACCACTGCATGATGGAAGTGGAAGATTTCAGAAGTTAAATAACTTGGCCCTAAGGTTCACAAGGAACTAAACATAAGAGTGTTCGTGTGCTATGTTGTTGTTCAGTCATGTCCTGCTCTTTGTGACCCTATTTGGGGTTTTCTTATTAAAGATACTGAAGTGATTTGCCATTTTCTTTTCTAGTTCATTCTTCAGATGGGGAGACTGAGGCAAATAAGTGTCTCAGGCCACCTTTGACCTCAGAAAGATGATCTTCCTGACTCCACTATATCCACTGTATTATCTAGCTGCCCAACAACACTGAACTAATGCCCCCTCTCCAATTACTCACATCACAGAACCACCTTTAGATGCCATAGCCCAGAATGGTTTCTTCTATCTGTTCTTCTGAGCTTCCTTTTGATTTCCAGGCTAGCAAGCTAGACAGCAGTCAGATAGGTAGATATGGCTTTTTCTTTTTCATTTCCCCTTACTGCTCCCTCCACAAAATACTTTTCCCCGAGGTGAAAGGGAACCCCAGAACTATCTCAAGACTTTGCAGACTTGCTAGGAGTCAGGCTTTGACAAGTCCATCAGTTGGGGAAAAAAAAAGCAGAAGACATTTGAGGGACTTCCAAAGCATGTAAAGTATGAGAACATTCTTTGACTCTTCTACTTTTAAGAGAAGCAACAAAGATTTGAAACAAATCAGGGTCCTATTTAAAACTGGGTATCCCTGTGTTAAAATATATACTGCAAGGAAAATCATAAAATCTATGAAATTTCTCCTTCCAAAAAGTCCCCCTTTTGCTTCCTCTTCCATGAGGTCCCTTACTTCCTTTTACTTTTTTTTTATTAAAAGCTTTTTATTTACAAAACTTCCTTTTACTTTTTCCCAGTGTTCCCTGCTCTGTCCCTATTTGATCCACATGTGCTCCCACCTAGGTTTCCAATGTGAGTTTTTTGTGCCTCATTGTGGACTTGTCATTAGATGATCTCTCCTCAGGAGTATTTACTTTTCCAAACTGATCTCTAATTGTGAAATGAAGGGCTTTATCTTGTTCAAAAGCATCTGTGAAGACAGAGAGGCTTACTTGGGTGGATGAGAAGGGGGAGGCAAGAAGGGCCTTCCTGATATCCCAGAAGTCTCACAGGTAGCTATCTACCCAGGAGTAAAGGCTGGCCCTTGAATGATCACCATAGATTTGATACCTTTCCTTACATAGAATCACAGCATGCAAAATAATAATTTCATTGCACCATTGTCTGTCTGTCAGGTGGAAAACTCTCTTCTCACCTTAAGCTATCTCTGGCTACACATAGTTAGGACTTTGTCTTGGATGCCCAGTATAGCAAGGTAGAGTACAAGATTTAGAATCACAGGTTCAAATCCTGCTTCTGTGACTTACTTGCTATATTAATCACCTGTAAAATGGGAATTTTAGTATCTCAAGCACATGATGCTTGTTTTAGTTTTAAAGAGCTACATAAAAACAGGGGTGGTAGAACATAATTCAGGATCAAATTTAAAGAATGGGTTCAAATTTGCCCTAGATCACACAGTTTGGAGCTTTTTTTGTTTGGTTTTTTGTGGGGGAATGGGGAGATGCAGCAAGCATGCTGGTCTTGAGGATTCAAATCCTGCTTCTAACCTGTGCTAGCAGTATGATCCTAGGAAAGTCTTATAACTGTGCTGTGCCTGAGGCAGCTCACCAGGACTTATCTACTAAATTTTAGGACTCTAATCTGTTGGGTAACCCAAGAGAAAAGAATGTGGAATGTTTTTCCCCGTAGGACATTAAGTAAAGAATTTTGCCAGGTCCCAGCCTGCCTAACATATACTTATGGAATGCCTGTATTGGTTGTACAGAATTGATAACCCCATGATAATCAAATGAGATAATATATTTAAAGTACTCCTATATCAACTAGGACCATTTTCATTACTAGGAGTCCCCTAGCCCCCTACTCTTAAGGTGTCAATCTCACCCCCTGCCATCTCACCAATTTAATCCTCATTAGTCAGGGAAGTACTTTCCAGTTTCTAATTTCTTTTTAAAATACAAATGTTCCTTGGAAGGTATATAGTGTGATATTCTAATTTCCATTTTATCGACTGGGAATCAAAAGATCTGGGTTCAAGTTCTCCTTGGATAATTAGTGATTGTGTGACATAAACACCTCAATTATCATTTTATTCCTGAGGTGATAACCAGCTGGGAGCAAGAATAGAACACAGGCGGGGCCATGGAAGGATTAGGAACATTTAGTACTCCAAAAAGAGACAGGAGGTACTAAGGAGAGAGGCTTTTCAAAGAATATTCAGGATAAACTTTTCCTACTTTGCAATTTTGCCAGATCTTGCCCAGCCTCCAACCCACTTGTGAAATGCAAAAATTAGTTATTCCATGCTGGGGACTGTTCAGGGCTGATAACTTCTAGGCGTTCCCTCAGCTGCAGGGTAGCCCTCCAAATACATACTTCTGACTTCCTGATGTTACTGGCTGGTTTTCCATCACTGTGTTCTCATGTCAAGAGAATGAGTTGTTATCTGCCTCCTGCCTTCTATGCTGCTTATCTCTTCTCTCCAGCCTATCCCTAAATCTTCTGGGCCTCATAGAACTCAGTTTTAAACCATAATTTGGTTGTAGATTCTCTGTGTCCTATACTGTGCCCACAAGAAAATTAAAGGAACCGGGACTTTTTATTTTAACTCTGAGAAGTTTTATGGTAACAGTTAACTCTCCTTTAATTTTACTAGCTAAAGCTATTTAGTATTTCAATGTACAACATAAGAAAAATTAAGTACTGACTATAGAATAAGGGATTTAATAAGAAACAAGGGATTCTTTTTCTTGACTGTATAGCTTGTTAGATGGATGACAAGAGGAAGAAAAACAATTTTTTTTTCACTATAGGACTAAAAATAGAACAGATGCTCACCCGATCTCTGGCCACCTTTCCTAATTTTTATACTCTCTTTGAGTGATTTTTTTCCACAGTGACTATGAAAAGTTGCTATCTCACTTTTCATGTGGAAACTAAAATGAATGTAAAGGTTAAGTAGCTTATTCAGCCATCCAAAAATCTAAAAGTATCATTTGGAGTCAAACTTGCAACCCCTAAATATGTGACTTGGCCTACTGAGCAACACAGCCTCAAGGCACCTACCATCCTTTTAAGGAAAACATAAGCTGGTATTAGTCCAGCCAAACCACTGAGAGAGAATCAAAATTCCCCCATGATTTGCTATGTGGCCTTGAGCAAGGAAGGTCCTTAACTTCTCTGTTCATCAATTTTCGAATTTGCTAGGTGGGATAATATTTACCTGCCAGGGATACTGTGTGGATTAATCACCTAAAGTTTATCTCATACTCTGAAGATTGATTGTATTATTACCATTAAATAATGACTGTCATCTTTGTTGTTTATTCTGTATTCTGCTCCCTGGAAATCTAAATCTAAATTTAGACAGGAGATCTAAAATGATTTTTCTTATCATTTTTCTGCCTTAGTGATTTTTTTTATCACCTCAAGTATGTTGCACAATATCAAGATGTCCGTGGTTGTCTTTGTACACATAGTGTTCCATTACATTTTTGTGGGTCATGATTCATGCAGTATATTATGTTTCCTCCTTATCTCCACCCATCAGATGGTACTGCTTTCTTAGTCCCCCAACTAGAAGTGTTCTCTTCTTCCCCAAGTCTTTTTCTATCATACTGTCAATCTCTCTTTTACCCTTATTATTCCATTTTGTATCATTTTCATCATGGGTACATATTGCCTATCCCTTTCCTCCAGTAGATGATAAGCTCCTTGAGGGTAGACCTGATACTGTTTTTTATGTTGGTATTCCCAGCAGCAAGGACAGAAAACCTACTTAGTGAATATTGAATTTATAGGAGCATGTAAAGAGAGAGCTAGAAGGGACTTTAGAAGCCATGTGCTGCTGCAGTGCTTTTATGTTATTTTATAGCAGAGGAAATGGAAGTTCAGAGAGATTGTGCCCTTCCTTCTTCACAAGGTAGAACCAGAGTTTAAACTCACATCCACTGGTTCCACATCTAGTTAGTACTCAGGTTCAAACTCCTTTTTTAATATTTCCTTTGACTTCAGTCAGGCCTTAACAACAGAAGGAGATAAAGTTAATAATGAACTTCAGAGAAGTGGGGAAGCCTCAGCAGACCCATTTATTTTGTGTGTGTGTGTGTGTGTGTGTGTGTGTGTGTAAACTAAACAGTTACAGAATTCTAGCAAAGAGCTAGCATGGCTTCTGATTTATAGCCAGAGGCTACCTATCATAACTGGTCATTCATGGATAAATATAGCTTCTCATTTCATGCCTCTAGGAAAATGTGAGAAGGGGGTAGGGGATAGGAGTATTTCAGAATAGTTGAGTTCAGAGAAAGCTTCATGAGGACATAATACCAGACATAGACAGGGAAGGGGGAAGGACTTCAGTAGACAAGGAGGATAAATGGTGATGGCAGAAGTCCATTTTGAAAGGGAAAGACTTCAAAATACAGAGCTAGAGGGTGAGAGTGATGAGGAGGAGGGATAATGTGAGCAAAGGTCCAGAAACAGGAAAGAATAGGACAAGAATGGAGAACTAGGAGTTGTCCAATAGAACCAGAACATTAAATACACGTCAGAGGGACTTATAAGTTAAAGACTGATTGTGAATAGAACTTGGATGTCAAAATCAAGTGTTTCTGCTAGGAAACCACTAAAGGTTTTTGCGCCAGCCTAGAAAAGGGCCTTACCTCAGGCAGTTCTATGGGGGAAAAACATTTATTAATTGCCTTCTGTGTATTGTGCCAGGCATGAAATTTAAGTGCTAGGAATAAAAATTTTAAAAAGGCAAAAAGTAGTCCCTGACCTAAAGGAAAAGCTTACAATCGAATGAATGCACTGAAGTAACAAAGATAAATTCTCTAAATTGAATTAAATGATCTCTTAAGACACCATCCAGGGGTAGCTAGATGGCACTGCGGCTACTGCTCTTGAGTCAGGAGAACCTGAGTTCAAATTCAAATCCAAATCCAGTCTCAGATGCTTAACACTCATTAGCTGTATGACCTTGGACAAGGCACAACTGCTTTGGAAAAAAAAAGATACAGTCTAAATTTATGATTTTATAAATATAAGAAACATAGCTCCCATAGGTAGTCAGCCAGCACACCATGCAAATGAAATCATTAGTGAAATCTTCGAGAATTTTAGAAAGTACTCATAACAATAACTAAAAGTAAATTGTCTTAAGAATTTTGAATTCACCTCAACCAAAAATCTTCCTGAAACATCTACTCACAAAACTCCCTCTCCTCCAATCTCTAGGGACAGGTTTGCTCAGTTACCAACAGTTTGGGGGGAATGCTTTTGGGGTACTGCCTGTTTTAGAGTGAATACCTTCTTGGTATGGGAGTTTAGACTAAATAAATGAACTCGGATCACAACTTGGAAATACTCTGATTCTACACCTTTATGTTCAGATTGCTAAGGAAATAGGATAGGAATAAGAAATGAATCTGATTTTGTTTAGCAAGCAGGCTATGATGTAACAGTTCCCTTTGGTATCAGGGAAAATCAGACCTTGAGGTTGGATGGATTACTATGGCAATCAAAGCAAGCACTCCCCCCTTGACATTCCGATATTTTTAAAGTAAATGATAAAAAATTGGTTTTTCACTTGCTTCCTTTCTCTAGTGCTTTGGTAAAGTACTTTGCAGATTGGAGCTCTAGGTAAAAGTGGAGGCTGATTTGTAATTGTTTTGTGACCTGTGTATATTGTTTTGAGATAGGAGTTTCAGGTAACTAAGCAAGTTTTAAAGCCCAAGTCTTCTCAACCAGGTCCTCAGTCACAAAAAGATTCTGACTTTCATTAGTAAATAATTATAGCTAATGGAAGTAATGGAGGGGGAGGAGGAACTACCTACTCTATAAAATCTTTCAAATCTTTAGAAAAACAAAGGGAGGATCTAAGGCAGAGGGACTGACAGGTTGAAAATTATTCAATTCAACCAGAAGAGTTCAGAGTCTCCTTTGGAAAGAACATCCACCACAGTTATCAGCCATAATGGGGTTTTTCTGGACAGTTTAAAACCATTGCAGAAAAATGGTAGAAGTGGAAATGGGGATATAGAAGGATGAATTTAGCCTGAAGTGTTCTATAAGGTTTCTCTAAGTCTGTCTTTTCCTCAGGGCTACTCTCAGGCATATTCTTCAGTGCTGGGGGAGAAATCCTCTCCTTTATTCCCATTGCCTCTGCCCACACCCAGCAGAGTTTTGTAACCCCAGCCCGCTCAGTTCCTGAGGACTGGGAAGATCAGGCAGAATCATCAAAAATAGTGGCCAAAGAGATGTTCCATCTGGAAGCCTCTAATCATGCTTCTAGGTAGGAGAGCAGTGAGTCTGCCCATTAGACACCACATAGAATCCCCTTAGCCATTATGACTTAATTTGCTGTGTAACTACTAAGCTTGTTTGATTGTAGCTACACTGGAAAGCCAGTGTGCTTTCAGCACAGCATTCCAGAGAAACCACAACCCTGGAGAGCTCAGTAAGGTCTTCTAAGAGGAAAGCCTTTCTGGTGACTGAAGCAGATAATTAACCTTGATTCAGCAGTTCCCTCTTAAGAGGTGCAGCCTTACATCATCATTTCATCCAATTAATTTTGGCATTTTGCCCATTGTGAAACCCAAAGTGAGTGGAAGATGGATCCGGATCTGTCCCAGGGTTTGTTCATTTCTTCTAGTGCCGGGGCAGAGTCAGTACCACAAGTATTGATTTTGATTTGACCTTTCAATCTATTACCCTAAAAGTTGAATTGAATTTTAGTTCTGCTAAGTAAGATATGCATGTATAAAAAAGACTTTTCTAGCAGTTAAAAGGGTTCCACATTGAAATGGGCAGCCTTATAAAGTTAGAGCTAACATTTTTATAGCACTTTAAGGTTTTCAAAGCACTTTACATATATTATCTCATTTGATCCCCAGAATCCTAAAAGATCAAAAAGTAGATCAAAAATAACTTGCTAAAAACAAAAAAAGAAAAAGAAAGAAAGAAAGAAAAAAAGTAACTTGCTTAGGGTCACAATAGCAAACAAATGTCAAAGACAAGATTCAAAATTTCATGCATACAAATCACCTGTTTGAGCAGAGGCAGTGGTCATTTGTCCTAGAGATTTGAGTTGGATTAGGTTTACTTAGTTTCCACAGATAAGTCTGTGGATAGTTTTTAGGGAACTTGGATATGAAAAAATATTTTCACTGACCTTTTCCTAAAATCTGACATTTCCTTCAATTATTTGAAAACATCTATAGAGATAAAGATAAACATTCCTACTTTAAGAATTCACTTTAGAGTGAATTCCTACCTGACATGGGGGTTTAGACTAAATAAATGATCTCTTAGGTCACAATTTGGAGATACTCCGATTCTATACCTTTATGTTCAGAGAGCTGATGGGGTGGGGTAGATAGGTAGGGCAGGGCTAAGAAGTGAATCTGATTTTGTTTAGCAAGCAGTCTATGATGTTGTAACTGTTCCTTTTGGCATTAGAGAAGATCAGGCCTTGGGGTTGGGTGGGTTACTATGGCAATCAGAGCAAGCACCCCTCTTGAGCAAGTTGCTTCTAGGAAAACTGGGACTTCATCAAAACCCTCCACTAATGCTTCATGGCGTTTACACTATACATGAATTTGTTTTCTCAAAACAACAAAAAAGCTCTTCAAAGCAAGCAGACCACTGGGGAACCCCCTTAAAAACAAAAGAAAAAAGATGTTCATTTAATTTTAAATTTACAAAAAAGAAGAGATAACTTATTAATTTCCCCTTTTTTCCACCTCCAAATTATTCAATTTTAGTGGAAAATTTCACAATTAAATGTATAGTAATACACTATTTGCATATGAAAAGAACATCTTTTATAATGTTTTTCCTGCATTTTACTCTACTTCTGGGAAAGGAATATGAGAGAGTAATTTTGGGGACTCAAAAGGCTGTCATGGCATTGACTTGATTTTTCTGGATTTGCTGTTCTCAAATCAGATTAAGACTGGGTTATCACATTTCTTTTTCCTTCTTCACTCCCTATGCTTTTGGGCTGTGCTACTATCAGTTCTACTAGAGTTACTTGCTGAAAGAGTTGCTCATACTCATACTTCAATTTGATGCTCAAACACTTTAGTTTCAAAGCCGCTATGAATACTAATGGAAATATCACTTGCATAGTGGGTAGTGAGACAGGTTAGGCATCTGGATCCCTTGAATTCAAGTCTCACTTCTGACACTTAAATGGCTTTCTCCAGATCACTCTAAATTGCAGAATAGCTGCAAGCCTTCTTGGTGAAGAGTATTTCCTCACTGGGGGGAAACTCTCTATTACAAATGAAATCATTAAGTCTAACAAAATTTTAAAAGACATTAATGAGGGAGGAAAGGTGAAGTCCCTGTGCTTCCTTAAAATTATATTCAACACCAAGATCCTTACTGTGAAAATTCTTCTCTGTAAAATTAATGAGAATTGTGCATATTGTAGATTTGGAAGGGGAGGAAAATGAGGGGGGGAGCAGAGGGCATGGCAAAAGTAGAAAGAGAGGGATAACAAAGTTTGGCCACAGGCAAGTTCCTAATACCTTAATGTAAAAGTTGATTAGAATGCTGGTAATAATATCCCCCGAGAAACGGTCAGCTAGTTTTTGCTTAAAGATCTCCAGTGAGCTAGCTTTTGAATCAGCCTTAACTTCTAGGAAAGTTTTTTTTAATATCAAGCTGAACTGTGATTTCTTACAGCTTCTCTCTAGAACTCTTAGTTTAGCTTTCTGGGAGTTCTGCTGTCGAGGGAGACATTTAGGAAAGATGCAAAGGCGCAGAGGAGAATTTGCAACATTCCCCTGATTCACTAGTATACTAAGCTGTCAGAAAAGGAAATTAGAGTAGTCTGGTATGACTTGCTCTTGATGAATTCATGCTCACTTGAAGTGATCGCTGCTTCCCTTCTTAAGTGCTCATAAACCATTCCTTAATGGAAGCTGGGTAAACAGAATGACCAGGGATCAAAGTCTAGCTTATCATATTGTATTTTCCTCTCTTCCTCCTTCCTCCTTCAGAAAATCGAGAGTTCTGTTCATCTCTAATCAAATAGCACCTCTCCCATTTTCCTTTATTTAAAAAAAAAAAAATTCAGCAATCATGTCTACAAGTTCTTTCTGTACCCTGGAATATAGTTTACCATTCAGGTCTGATGAATTGAATTCATCCAAGGCAGCTAAAGTACTCTCTTTGCAATTACCTAGTAACCATTATTGTTCTTTACTTCCCAAACTGAAAATCATTCTCTTTGATAGAAAAAATGGAGGCAAAATTGTTGAGTTCTGCCTTCTCTCCAGATGTATCACCATCCTACTCTCCATAAACTACAACCTGACCTATCTCTTTGATCATGTTGTTGTACCAAAAATAGATTTAAAAGGATTTTTCCCCACCATTAACTTTCACAGAAAACCTCAATTAGAATCTTAGACATGATTTCTTTTTTTTCTTTATCATTTTAATTCAATTATATTTTATTTTCAGTTCTGAATTCTCTCCCTCCTATATTCCTCTCCTGCACCCATTGAGAAAGTGAGAAAAACAAAACATTATAAATATGTAAGTCAAGCAAAATCAATCGTTGTATTAGCCATGTCAAAAAAAATACTTTTCTGTCTGAATTCTGATTCCATCCACTCTTTGTCTGGAGGTGTGGATAACATATTTCTTGTAATGAGTCCTATGGAATGATAACTGATCATTGTGTTGATCCAAGTTTCTAGGTCTTTCAGAGGTCTTTCTCAGATCTCATTCTTTTTTTTTTAATTTTATTTTTTAAATTTTATTTGCATAACATATGTGTGAGTAATTCTTCAACAATAACCCTTACATAGCTTTCCGTTACAAATTTTCCCCCAACTCCCCACCCCTCCCCTAGATGGCAGGATATCCACTACATGTTAATTATGTTAAAATATTGGTAAATCGAATATATGTATACATATTTCCAAACTTGTCATTGTTGTGCAAGAAAAATCTTGTCTACACAAACGATATATCAGATAAAGGAAACACAATGTAAGCAAACATCAATCAAGGAGTATGAGAATGTTATGTTGTGGTCCACATTTCACATCCCTCTCTCTGGGTGTATATGGCTTTCTTCAGTGAATAATTGGAGGTAGTTTGAAACATTTCATTGTTGAAGAGAGCCATGTCCATCAGAATTGATCGTCATATAGTACTGTTGTTGCCGTGTATAATGATCTCCTGGTTCTGCTCATTTCACTCAGCATCAGTTCATGTAAGTCTCTCCAGGCCTCTCTGAAATCGTCTTGTTGGTCATTTCTTACAGAACAATAATATTCCATAATATTCATATACCATAATTTATTCAGCCATTCTCCAATTGATGGGCATCTTTTCAATTTCCAGTTTCTTGCCACTACAAAAAGGGCTGCCACAAACATTTTTGCACATGTGGGGCCCTTTCCCTCCTTTAAAATCAGATTTCATTCTTACAGGACTATGCTACTCTTTTATTTATTGATGTTTAATTGCTGACATTTGTGTGTCCCTTGAAAATCTAAGTTGACTGATGAATTCCTCTGCTCCTCTTTTTACACATCTCCTCCTTTTCTTACTTGTAGAATTCAGTTGTGCTTGTCATCAAAATTTCATTCTTGAGATTTTCACATCTCTCCTGATCTGACTTTGCTCAAGAATCATAGGTTGGGATTCAACCTGTTTTTTTCTTTGAATCTGTTCCTCGGGTCTAATGCAAATTACCTGCCCCTTTCTGAATCTCAGCCTCCTTGTCTGCAAAATGAGGAATTAGGATAGGTGTTTTCTATAGTTGCATTCATCTCTAGTATTCTTTTTAATTCTGTTTAAAAATTTATTAAGCATTTACCATATGTAGAGCATAATAAGGATATAAGGGGAACAAAAATAAAATGATCTCTGTTTCCAAAACATTTAGTGAAGGATGCTACACATAGACAAATAAGTAAAATATACAGTGGGGAGTAGTAGAAGTAAAGAAAGGATGCAGCAAGGAATTTTTAAGGGGAAAGAAAAGACTTTTAGTTGGGAGGATCAGGGTTGGTTATATAAAGGAAGTAGCACTTGAACTGCACCTTGAAAGAAGATTAAGGGTTCAGAAATTCAGAGATGAGAAGGGATTCCGAATATGAGGGAATACTTTGCAAATACATGGAAGCAAGAAGGTGGTATGCTGTGTGGAAATAACTAGTGTTCTAGTCTGGCTAGAATGTAGAGTTCTTAAAAGTAGGTGAAGCCAGATCAAGAAGAATTTGTATTTTATCTTATAGATACTAAGGAGCCACTAAAGATTTTTTTTTTATAAAGAAGGAAGCAATATTGTCAGGCATGTATCTTAGAAAGATAATTTTATATGAAAGATAGATTGGAGGGGGAGACACTGAAAGCAGAGAGATCAATTAGGATGCCATGGCAACAATCCAGACAGGTGGTGAAAAGGACCCAAACTAGTGTCATGGTCATGTGAGGGGACGAACTGTTAAAAGAGATGCTATGGAAGTAGAATAGGATAGGATAGATAGGATTTACCAAATGATTTGTTATGAAGATTGAATGAGAGGGAAGAGTCAATGATGATCAGAGATTTTGAACGTGGCTGATTAAGGAGAAGGATGGTATCCTCAAAGAAATGGGTATTTGAAAAGTATTTGAAAAGAATTTTGTATTTGAAAGAATATTGGAGATGAAGGGTTCAGTTTGGGACATGTTAGATTTGAAGTGCCCATTGGACATTCTAGGACATTCAGTAGAGATGTCCAACAAGCAGTTAGAGATGTAGAGTCAGAATTCAGAAGAGTCATTAAAACTCAGGCCTTTTAAAAAGGCAGGTCTCCCACTGAATCCAGGCCAGCTCCAGTCATTCTGATCTATATCTCAACACTGAAGTCAGATGGCTTTGGAGGAGAAACTGAGGCTGGTGACTTTGCACAGCCCATTTAAATCCAATTCATTTTTGCAAATCATGGCATCACCTGACTGATATTATGGTCCTCTGACATTAAAGAGTCATCAGCATAGAGGTAGTCATTGAACCTATAGGAACCTATAGGGAACCTATAGGAACCTATCAAGGGAACGAATGGGTAGGTGAATGATGGAAGGAAAAAAGCATTTATTAGGTGCCTACTATGTGCTAAGCTTTGTACCAAGTTCAGGGGATACAAATACAAACAAGCCACCCTAATTTCAAGAAGCTTAATTTTTTTTTTTGCTTTTTGCTAAGGCAATTGGGGTTAAGTGACTTGCCCAGGGTCACACAGCTAGGAAGTGTCTGAGACCACATTTGAACTCAGGTCCTCCTGACTTCAGGGCTGGTGCTCTAACCATTGCACCACCTAGCTGCCCCAAGAGACTTAAATCTTAATAGGTCAGCAGTTCTCAGGACCCCTTACATTCTAAAAAATTATTGAGGATCTCCAAGTGCTTATGGTTATGTGGGTTATATCTACCAACATTTACTGTATTAGAAATTAAAATATATAATTAAATATCAATTTACTAATTCACTTAAAATAATAATAATAAAACCTTGTCACATATTGACAACATTTTTAAACAAAAATTGCTATATTTTCCAAAACAAAAAATTTAGGGACAAGAGTGGCATTTTAAATATATTTTTGCAAATCTTTATGACTAGTTTAATAGAAGACAAATAGAGTCTCATAGGCTTGTGCTTTCAGTCTTTTGCAATATATTGTTTTAGTTAAACTATATAAAAACAATCTAGTCTTACAGAGATTGTTGAGAAAGGGAAGAGTATTTTAATAGGCAAATAGCATCTTAGCATTTTTACAAAATGATAACCTCACATATTGCTTGAAAGTCCATAAAACACATTTTGAGAACAATTCTAATTCATGACACATATTTGGTTGCTAAGGTGCAGTCAGGGATGGGGGCTGGGGAATAAGTGCATGGCATAGAGATGTCCAGGAAGTGGTTTGATGGGCCTGAGACAAGGCAAGATAACAAAGAGAACATAGAGATCATAGGGTCATAGATTTAGTGTTTGAAGGGATCTTACAAGTTATCTCTTACCACCTTATTATAAGCTATTAAGTGTCTGAGGTAAAATTCAAACTTAGCTCTTCTGATTCCAAATCTAGCACTCCTGAGAGAGAAGAGTCTGGGACATTCATAGGGGATTTCTGGGGAAATATTCATGCTTAGAGGACAGATATTCTCAAGATTGTAGATATCTAGAACTGCAAGGGACATCTAATTCAACACTGTCATCTTACTGAGGTTCAAGAAGTTATGATTTTCTCAAGGTGAGAAGTGGACTTTGATCACAGCTCCTTTGCCTCAAGTTCAGAACTCTTCCAAAGATGAATAATTAATCCAAAAAAAGAACTCTCAGAAGGTCATAGCATCCAGGGGGATGGAAAGTACACAGGAAAAGGGGGAAGGAGGGTGATTAATTATGTCAAAACTGTAAAAAAGTCAAAAAGGATGACTAGGAGGCCACAGGACTTATTAATTAGTAATTGACAAACACTGAAAAGGTAATTTTAGTAAAAGAGTGGGATGAAAAGCTAGGTTGCACCAAGGGTGAGAAGTGAGTAGGTAATGAGGAAGTAGAAGTAACAATTCTCCATCATTCTTCCAAAGAGTTTGAATAGAAAATGAAGTAAAAATGAATGGCATGGCCAGAGGAAGTTTTTGGGTTCTTTTTTTAAACAATAGAAGAGAGACCTTAGGATGGCTATAACTGTTGGAGAATGGAAATAGAAAGTAAAGAAATTGTTGAGGAATGATATGATTCAGAGTGCCAAAGGAGACAATAAAGAATAGAATCAGAGGCAAAAGTAGAGGGACTGATCTTGTCAAAGAGAAGGACCATCTCAGTCTATGAGACTAGAGCTGAAGACGGGAGAAAAGGTGAAGACAGAAAGGTTCTGAGGTATAGAGCAAGGGAGATGGAGAAATTCATGATGGATAGCCTCAATTTTCTCTGTAAAAAAGAAAACAAGGTCATTTACTGGGGTTCAGAGAGAAAAGGTAAGGTGAGGGGTGGTATTTACAGTTTGAGAAATGAAAGAAGTTTAGAATAGATACTGTTCAAAATAGTATGGTCAATAAGAGATTTTAGAAATATCGAGATCCTCAAGTATGAGTCTTTGAACTAAATGAAGGAAAAATGGAAAAGAACTTGCATGTCAGTAGATAGTAGCAGCAAGTACTTGGGCAGGTAGATAAAGATAAAATAAATTGTCCTTCAAAGAAGCATAGATTCCTGAGGGATGGTGGCAGGAAGATTTAAAATAGTAATAATAAGAAAAGCTAGCAGTTATATAGTGTTTAAACGTTTGCAAAATCCTTTATGAATATCTCATTTTATCCTCAAAACAATCCTGGAAGCAGTGTTCTTAATATTCCCATTTTGCAGATGAAGAAACTGAAGCAGGCAGAGGTCAAAGGACTTACTCAGGGTCACATAGATAGAACTTATGTGGATTTGAAATCAAGTCTTTCTGCATTATCACCTGCATTGTCAGAAGTGGTAATGGAGAGGAAGGAGTATACCAACTTGTCTTCCTGGTCAAATAGGAGCAAATGAGAGCACTGGAGCTAGTGTAGTGGCAAGGAATGAGTTGCCTTCCCAAGAAAGGTGAGTCACATAAATCCCAGAAAAGGGAGAGTGTGAAAGAAAGTGATCTAGAAAGAAAAAGAATAGAACTAAGCTTTGAAAAGAAGTAGGCTCTGTGAGCCGCACAGGTTAGGATAGAGTATTTCAAGCCTTGGAGGACAACCTAAGCAAAGACATAAAAACAAGAGATGGAATATTATGTATCACTCTTCTACAGGTCCTATTTTTCTATTTGTATCCCCAGTGTTTAGCTTTGCTTTGCACATAGTAAGTTTTTAATGAATACTTCATTCTTTACTTTCTCCCTTCCTTCCTTCCTTTCTCCCTTTCTTTCTTTACTTTCTCCCTTCCTTTCTTTCTTTCTTTCTTTCTCACTCCCTCCTTCCTTTCTTCCTTCATGTACAAAATATAAGTAAATCAGTTTGGCTGGAGTATATGAAAAGAAATAATATAACCTGAAAAGACAAAAAGCTGAATAAGAGCTTATAACCAGAGGGATTCTATAGACAATAGAGAACCTTAGAATATTCTTTTTAATAGTTTTTTATTTTCAAAATATATGCAAAGATAGTTTTCAACATTCACCCCTGCAAAACCTTGTGTTCCAATTTTCTCCCTCTTCTCCCACCCCCTTCCCTAGACAGCAAGTAATCCAATATATGTTAAACATGTGCAATTCTTCTATACATATTTTCACATTTATCATGCTGCACAAGAAAAATCAAATCAAAAAGGAAAAAATGAGAAAGGAAAAAAAGCAAGAAAACGACAACAAAAAAAAGTGAAAATACTGTGTTGTGATCCACATTCAGTCCCCACAGTCACCATTGAAGATTCTTAAGCAGGAAATGATATACTCAGACTTTTGATCCAGTGGATGGAGTGCTAAGTCAGGAGTCAGAAGACCTGAATTGAAATCCAGCCTCAGATAATATCATTTCCTGCTTAAGAATCTTCAATAGTGACTAGCTATGTGGCCTTGGTCAAGTAATGTAACCTTTGTTTGCCTTAAGTTTCTTCAACTATAAAATAGTAATAATAATAAATAAAAATAGCACCTACCTTACTAGAGTGTTGGAAGGATCAAATGAGATAATCTTTTCATGAGCATGTAGCATAGGTCCTGTATATGAGATACTATCTAAATGATTATTCCCTTCCTTTAGGACTCTGAAGGGACCATTTCATTTTTGTCTTTTTATTCCAGTGCTTATTGACTGGTAGGTTAGGGGAAGGGAGAGATATCTTAAAAACAAGGTGACCAATAAATAAGGAAGCTCTTACAGTGTTATAGGTGAGGAATGATAAAGACCTGACCAAGCAAAGAAAAGGGGTGGGGATTTGAATAAAAAATTATGGAGGTAGAATCAACAAGATTTGGAAATTAATAGAATACAGAGAATCAGGAAGAGTGAGGAGTTGAGGAAGATTATAAAGCCATATGGACCAGGATGACTGGAATTATGGTATTTCCTTTGACAGAAATAGGGAAATTAGGAGAATAAATGGATTTTAGGAGAAAGAGAATGAATTCCCTTTTGAACATAATGAATTTGAGATGCCAATGAAACATTCCAATGGAGATTAGAGTTCAGGAGAAAAAGATAAGGATTTTGTAGAATTGGGAATATGTAGATTTTGGAGTCATTTGCATAGACATAATAACTAAAGTTATACAAGATGAAATCATAATGCTCAGGAGATTGGAAATGGATGATAATATGGAAGAAAAGACTGAGAAGGACCAGTCACATGGGTAAAAGGAGAATCAGAAAAGTATCATAAAATCCAAGTAGGAAAAAATGTTCAGGAGGAAGATGTAATCTACAATAGCAAAGGATAAAAAGAGGCCTGGAAGGATGAAGACAGAAAAGTCAATGAGATTTAACAATTAAAAGTTAACTTTAGAAAATAACCTTGGAAAGAGTAGCTTCATTAAGTGACCCTCAGTTTTAAAGGATTCATAGCTGTCTGGCAGTGATTTGGTAGGGTAGGATAGCTTGAATAAAATGAGAAAGGAGATTTTTTAGATACTGTTGTACAGAATATAGATATGCACATATACACACCACACATACATATACATGTCCTTTGATAAGCCCTGCTTTCATATAGTCCAAATTCAGTCATAAAGACTTCTCAATAATTATTATTCTACGGCTCATTTTCTCCCTCCCAGAAGTCTTTTTCATAGGAACATAAAAATTTTATTTGTTTTACAAAGATGCAACACCCTACAAACATCTGAGGCAGTCCCCAAGGAATTAATTAATCAGTATAGGTCTATTAAAAGGCATCTTGTTGTTATTTGTCATTTGTTCTTAAAGAGGACCATGACATCAGGGAAGTGATACCATAACAAGCAAGTGGATCTAAATGAGGGAGGCTGTGCAAGGTCACCTGCCTTGCTTTCCCCTCAAGTCGTCTGGGTCCAAGTGTCCAGATCAGGAGGCCTGGAGATGGCCCTGGAGGCAGGGGAGCCCGTGGCCTTTTTAAGCTAAAGTCTTGAAAAGGTCTCAGTTTAACTGAGGCAATGCCCATTCAGTGATTAAGTCTAGGTAAGAAATGAGACAAAGCAACAAGAAGGGCCTACCATCAATAGTCCAGTTAGCAAAGAAATGATAGTAGTCCTTCTTACAGAATGGGCTGTTCCTCCCCAAACTTCTACTCTGGAATTTAATTACATAAGCCTAGCAAAACTTGAACTAACTGCTCAGTTCCCACCTCATACACTTGTCCTAGGACCAGGCTAGTTTCAGATTTCCTCTTCCTTGCTTCTTGGATCTGTTCTTCCTTTACTCTCACATCCACTGCCCTTGTCCCTGCTCAAGGCTGTCACTACCATCACCATCTTTCAGCATGGTCCTGGAGATATGAGCTTGTCTCAGGAAACCCTCCTTTTGTGCAGCGTTTGCTGCCTCAATCTATCTTCCATGAGGCTCTTTATGCTAGTAGCCCCTCTTCATAACTTTTTATGCACCTGAGCTCTAGGATTTTCTTTCATCCAGCATATAGAAAGGGCCCAGATTGCCTTAAAAACAGTTAAATTCTTTAATCCTGAAAGCTTTTTGTTGTATATGCTTTTTATCTGCATACACACACATGTACATATATGCACATGCACACACACACCAGCACATGCACATTCATCACCACCACCTCTAGTTCTTTGGAAGCTTTTATTGCCTAAGATTTAATGACATGACCTTAAGCAAGTCACTTACTTCTTAGGAATATGTTATAATGCTTATTTGAGACATTTAGCTTCATGTCAATATGAGGAATGAACAGGCTTTTCCTAACCCTAAAAACAGATGTCATATAATTTAACATACTTAACATGTATTAGACTACCTGCCATCTAGGAGAGAGGGTGGGGGGAAGGAGAGAAAAATTTGTAACAGAAAATTTTACAAAGTCATATTACCCATGCTTATGTTTTGTAAAAAAAAAAGCCTTAATAAAAAAAAACAAATAAAAACATGTTAATATTTAGGAACAGGGTTTCAAAAGAAGAGGTAGAGTGATACCTAAAATAACCCCCCAACTATAAATATCTAATTTTCCCAAAGGCTAACCCTGGTAGCTTTAGAGATTTCAGATTTAATGCTTTTCCTCTGCTTAATCTGGGGCCTCTCTTTAAAAAGAAATATCTGAACCTCCCAGGGCTTCAGCTCAGAAAAGGCCACTCCTACAAAATGAAGCTTCTCATCCATTTTTGGAAGAAATGTATACCTATCAGAACAACATCCCCAAGCCCAATACCAGTGATAAAAAGTGACCCACCTGTTCTCGGTTCTGGTAGAGAAGGAACTGTTTGAAGATGAGTTATGGGCAGCAAGGTGTTTGCCATAGCCAGGGCTGTAGCATTCAGAGTGACCCACCTGAGGGAGGAAGAATCAGTAGCTAGCCTTTGAATAAAATTTGTAGCCAAGGCCCTAATATTGAAATTCGAGAAAAAATAGAATAAAAGGAAGATCTATAAAAGGAGTTGAAGAGAAAGCCTTCATAAATCATCGTAAAATCCAGTTGTACCTCTAAGTTATCTTCACTGATTTCTTCCCAGTCATGGTGAAACTGGAATAGAAGATTATGCTGGAGATCAGAGCCTTGAAATATAGAATAGTATTAATGAACAAAATAAAGCTCTAGATATGAAAACTGAAATACTGAAAACATACAAACAGTTGCTAAGGAAGTAACAACTATTTAGCTGGTAAATTAAACAAGGTCGAAGAAAAGTTGGAAAGGTAAGGATGGAGTACAGAGGAATGATAGTGGCTGTGATATATTCATCATTTGAAATCATTCCCTCCCTTTTTTTCCCTCCTCCTCTTCCTTAAGCCTTACCAAGTCCGAATTTCACAGAGCCAAAACCAAGCCCAACACCCTTCCCCATGTCCCTCATTAATGAATGCAACAAGACTTCATAAAATTATCTGGATTATATGTAGGATTATGAAATCCAATTGACCAAATCCTAGGAACAGGTGAGACCTTTCTATCCCAGGCCTGGTGGATGAGAGAAACCAGAAAAGGTTTGAAAGAAAATTCAAAAACCCAGAAGATGGGCTTTGATCTTCTGAAGCCTTTCTTGTTCTTCTGGGAAACTTATAATCTTTAAATTGTCTCTCTATTTCCTGTGTTTGAAATTGGTGCTTTTTTCCTGCATGGGAATCACATATTCTTTTAATGTTTATTTTTTTGTTTCAATCATTACAGTTTGTCTTTCACTTCTGTATATTTTCGTTTCCTATCAGGTATTCTTTCTTTTGTTTCTTTGGCTAGGTTTGCTCCTTTAGATTTAAATTTTTCTTTTCTATGGATTATTTTTGCTGTGCCAGCCATAAATTCTGCTTTCATAACTCTTATTTCTTTTTTAAACTATTCAGGAATATCCAGCTGTGGTTCCACACTCTCTTGGGAATCCACAATATTCTCTGCTTCATCAGATATTGATTCATTTTCCTATGGCTTGCAATATTTATTCATGGATTTCTGGCATGTTTAACTGATCTGGAGGCCATTTTTCCTGCTGTTATTAACATTTTCCCTGTTGTTTCGTCTACATATACTCAAAGGCTTTAAGTAATTTTTTTAAACCAAGATTTTCAGTAATTATTTTTTTTTTCTTTTATTGCTCATTTTTTGACTCCTTCCTATTTGATTGCTGTTTTCCTGGGCACTGAACATCAGAATTTTATTGGCCTTCTCCCAAATGAAGGTTTGCATATTTCATTGACCTTGATGTCTGCTCCAGATGTTGTCTTCGGGGACAGAATAGTCCCCAGCTGGATATGTTCCCTTTCTTCAGGCTTACCTATAGATCACTACACATATTAACATCCTGTTCCAGTTCCTCAGTTTTCCATAGTAATGTAGAACACTGAAGTCCTAGACAGAATCAACTTCAGCCTTTGGGTTTTCTGTTGCTGAACTCTGTTGCAAGCCCATGGGTTAACTTGTAGTCTTGCCAAAGGGTGTTAGCCAATGGACGAGGGAATACTGAGTAAACATATTTGGGGCTAGGAATTAGTTTTTTCTATTAGTTCAGGATTTATTTTTGGTTTTTAGAGTTCTCAGTGTCTTAGAACAGGAGTATTACTGCTTGCAGCAATTCTCAATATAACCCAAATCACATTAAAATATGATTGGGAAATATTTAACAAAATAATTACATACAAAGAGCATAAATAATGTTAATATTCCATTTCTAAGTCAATATGCAGTCCACAAGAGTCTTTAAATGGTGTAGTGGTCCCATTTTGCTTTGTGTTTGATAACACAGACTATAGAGACAGCTGAAATTACATTATCACTTGTGCATAATTCCTATTTGGAGAGTCTTGAAAGGCTGTTAGGAGTGAAGAAAGTGTCCATCTTATTTTTCTTATGATCCCTAAACCCTTTTTAATTATCCCAAGCCTCTATCCCTATGTTCTGAATTCTTATAGTTTTGGAGTTATTCCTCCATGATGTTGTCTTATAATAGTTTGTATATTTTTCATTACTTACCTTTGTCATTCTTTTTGTTTATTAGGGACTACTATATATCCTTCTTTTCAGTTCTTGAAAATACCTAGACTGGGCACACAGTAGGCATTCTCTTAATGATTTCTTTGTTGAAATAAGTGACATATTGATGAGGAGAGAGCTGTTAAATATTATAGTTATTGTTATCCAGCCTCATCTTGTGAGTAAAATGACACCAGAACTCTCAGAGAAGGAAAACATTGGAGAAGGGATGGTCGTAGTCAGAGAATGCAAAAAACAAATAATAAAAAAGAGAAGACAAGCTTGGTTAATGGAAATTCAGCATTCCATACCATCCAGAAGCCTCAATATCAATAATAATTCATGTTTTTTAAAAATAGGAAAAATAATCTTTCTTGTCTACCTTACACATTGCAATTTGACAGATATATGTATTTACATGTGTGTACACATATATATGGTATGTGTATTACACATAAATTTATATGTATTTTAAATATGCATATTTTGTATATTTATAAATATGTGTTATATGAATGCTAGTACTTTGGTTTTTTTTTTCTTTTCTTTTAAAAAATTATTTTTAATTCATTTAGTAAAGCAAGCATTTCCATAGCATAGTACAATAAAAAAGATGATTGCACATAAAACTGCAAATCTATTACACACAATTTGCTATTCCTTTTAAATATACAACAAAATTATCATGTACCTTTCTTTTTTTTCTTTCTCCACCAATGCCTACCAGTGGCTACCATTAGACCCAAATAGGTGTGTGTGTATGTATGTGTGTATATGTATGTATGTATGTGTATGTGTATATATATGCACGTGTATACATATGCATGTGTAAAATTATTCTATACATCTAATTACCAGTCTTTTCAGTGGATGCAGATAACATCTATCTTTGTATGTTTTTAATAGTTAATTTGGATATTTATAATATTCAAAATAGCTTATTCACTCAAAATCATTTTTAAAATAACATTGCTTTACATATTTTGGAACATATAGGTTCTTTTCCTTTTTCCCTAATTATCTGTGGAAATATACCAAGTAGTGGTATTGCTGGGTCTAAAGGTATAAGTAATTTAATAACTCTTTGGGCATAATTTCAGATTGCTCTCCAAAATGGTTGAATCATTTCACAATTCTACCAACAATGAAGTGGTGTCCCAATTTTTCCACATTCCTTACAATATTTGTCATTTTCCCCTTTTATCATTTTAGTCAAACTGGTAGATGTAAAATAATATTCCAAGGTTGTTTTAATTTGCATTCTCTAATCATGGTGATTTGGAGCATTTTTTTAATATGACTATAAATGGTTTTGATTTCTTCATTAGAAAACTGCCTGTTTGTATCCTTTGATCATTTATCCATTGGGGAATGACTCATGTTCTTATAAATTTAATAGAGTTCTTTAAATATTTTAGATATGAGATCTTTATCTAATATACTTTCTATAAAAAATTTCCCCCAATTTTCTACTTTCCTTCTGCTCTTGTCTACATGTGTTTTATCTGTACAAAATTTTTTTCATTTTGTGTAATCAAAATTATCCAATTAAAATCAATTTTGCTCTATATCTCTTGTATATCATAAATCATCCTCCTAAAAATAACCATAAGTAATATGTTCTATGTTCTTCTAATTTTTTGGTAAAATCTCTCTTTATATCTAGATCATGTATCTAATTTGGCCTTGTCTTGGTAAATGGTGTAATTGTTTATGGCAGAAGGGATATGAAAGAACTCATGATAGATGGTCTCAGTCTTTTTGAGAAGCCAAATTATCTACCAAGAGAAGAGCATTGGGAACTGGAGGAAAAAGGTTTTCAGAATTTACAAATTTTTTACAAATTTCAAAATTTACAGAATTGAAAGGGACCAAAGAGACCATCTAGTCCAAATCCGTATCTGAAAAAAATAATTCCTTCTACAACATTCTCAAAAAAAAGCTGCCTGGAGGCAGATAGGTAACACCATAGGTAGAGCACCAGCTCTGGAGTCTGGAGGACCTGAGTTCAAATCCAACTTCAGATAATTATTATCTGGGTGAGTTTAGGCAAATCACTTAACCCTCATTGCCTACAACAGCAGCAAAAAACCCAAGTAGTTGCCCAGTCTTTGTCTGAAAACCTCAATTGAGGAGAAAGCCTATTAACTCCCAGGGTAGCTCATATCACTCCGGAATATCTCTTAACTGTTAGGAAGTTTTTCCTTAATCCAAACCTAAATGTGCATCTTTGGTTCATCCCATTGTTTCTGTTTCTGCCTTCTGGGACCAAGCCAAATAAGTCTAATCCCTCTTCTACAAGCTTATTACTCTTATAAACAGAAGGTTCCTTATAGCTACTATGCTGGGTATGAGAAAGAATTAGATCCCTAATGGTGGCCACACATAATAAAGGCCTGGTTGGAGTTAGGTTGGATGAAATCTAGCCTACAGTTTCACAACTTCTTCTAGGATCATTTAGAGGCAGCAGTTCAGGAATAAAAATAGAGATGGCAGATATAATGATGGCCCAGGGTTAGACATTAGAAAGAATAATAAAAGGGGAACAAAGGATTCAAGGGTAAAGAACAGGGCCTTGATGGAATGGCTTATTACGGTATCAACGTTTTCTTTCTGTGCATCTTCCTTTGAATTTAAGCTCAAGAAGTAATCACCACCACCACGCTGCTCACTCATTACCCAACTTTCCTAGGGGAATGGTACTTAGAATGAATGAAAGCTTCAGAGATGGGTGTGAGTGTGGAAGGATCAGAGACTGCAAGCGTGGGGGATGGCTTTGGATAAAAAACATGAGAAACAGGATCCTTCCAATAGCAGCACAGAGAATACAGTTGCATAGCAAGCTGCAAGGGGTTCCATCAATGGATATTTTCCTTAAGACCTACTAGTGACTTAATGTGACCTTGCAAGAAAGTATAAATATAAGCATTATCAGAGTCAGTTGCTTTTGCCTCCATATGGATTACTGTGACTTGAAGTGTGAGGGTTATAATTGAAACTCCCATGTGTCCTGACCATGAAGCCAGCATTCACAGTATCTATCCTATCAACCTCTCCCTGGGTGCCATTGAATGCCAGTCTACTTTGGACACAGCAGGCCCTTTACCTCTAAAATAGTATACTGTGCTGAAAGCAGAAAGAAGAGAAAATGAAATGGGTAGAGCAGAGAAGTGGCCCCTGATTTTATGGCTTTAATTTTGGGGTGATATAGTCTGCTGTTGGCAGGAAGCCAAAGGCAGTACTGGGCCATAGAACTACTGGGCCCAGAGGAAGTCAGAGAATACCAAAAAACAAAAACAAAAAAAAAAATAGCCCCAGCAAGGGATTGTACAAGGCCTTGTACAAGGGGTGAGTGTTGTTTTGTTTTTTTTTTTAATTTTTGTGAGGTAATTAAGACTAAGTGACTTGCCCAGGGTCACACAGCTAAGAAGTGTTAAGTATCTGAGGCCAGATTTGAACTCAAGTCCTCCTGATTTTAGAGCTGGTACTCTATCCACTGGGCCATCTAGATACCCCCAAGCTAAATCTTTTTTTTAAGGAAACTTAGTCATGGAATCAAAAACTGACTTTATAATGTCCCAAAGATGGAAGCCTCCATGTTTCACCCTAGTCCAACATAATCACATTCATACAATCCTTTCCTGAGACCTCTTCCTCCAATCATTCCATAGTAGGAGTTCTTCTTAATCTTTTTTGTGTCATAGACCCATTAGATAATCTGGTAAAAGTCTGTGTAATAGAAATATTTTGAAATACACAAAATAAAGTGCATAGGATTACAAAGGAAACCATATTTATATTGGAATATGATTAATCAACATCATACGGATTTTAATCTCTCTCCCCCTACCATACCCTAGAAATGTTTCCCCACTACATTCTAGCTGAGAATCTACTAAGGACCTAGGTCAATAAATTGGACATTTTTGTCTTAGCCCCCTCTAATATAAAATCAAGAATAAAGCTATAGGTTAGAAAAATTCTAAACTATTCTTCAATTTCCAGGAATGGAAAGTTTTCCCTTTCCTAACCCTCTTTCCTTTCCTTACCCCACCCCAAAAAGCCTGATGCTACATACCTTCTGGGAAATTGCACCTCTATCTCTTAATTATTCATTCTGTTTTTCGTCTATTAACAATCATAAGGTACACTATGGAGTAAGTGTTCTAGATGTCTTATTTTCTTCTATAATTTTTTTTTCTTAACTATTTTAACACCATAGTAAGTAGAGCAGAGCATAGGTTATCCAACAGCTTGTGAATTTAGGATATATCTTATCCTCAAACAGCTTCTATAGTTATCAGTGCCTAGAGTCTTAGAGGCTTGGAAAGAGCACCTGAACAGGGCAGCTAGGTGGTGCAGTGGATAGAGCACCAGCCCTGATGTCAGGAGGACCTGAGTTCAAATCTGATCTCAGACACTTAACATTCCCTAGCTGTGTGACCCTGGGCAAGTCATTTAACCCCAATTGCCTCAGCAAAAAAAAAAAAAAGAGAGAGAGAGAAAGATCCCCTAAAGATGTGTGAATAGTAGCTAACCCAACTACTTATTTTCATCAGACTTGATTTAATTAAACACATTTTCACGGTGTTCAACTGCTCTTAGCAAAACCTTCAGAAGTTCAGAATTTGAGCTTTTGACCAGTAATGCCCACTGTGGAAAATCACACAGATGAGG